>JACEII010000026.1:4118778-4141549 GCA_014332785.1 Antheraea mylitta | reverse complement strand
AAAAATTAAACAAGAAAATAATGATTAAAAAATCTTTAATTAAAACGAGAAATATAACACCTTTTATAATGAAAATCGCCAGTAAAAAGAAAAACCATTATTAAAATTGCTCGCAAGCAAGGGACGAGAATTAATTAAACATAAACTAAGCTTAGGCTTCTGCTTTTGTTTATACAAAATATCATTACGTTATAATTATAAGTCGATTACAAACAGGTCAAATGAATTTCTATAATGAAGAAATTTATTTTTACTTGTATCGTACAAATTTGTTGAATAATTTCACTCTATACATTTTTCTTTATTTAATTAAAACTAACAATATTCGGCAGTTTCACTTGCGATTAATTTTTAAAATGTTGAATTTCTATTATTGTAATAGTTTGATGTAAACACGACTGTTGCTTAAATGGCTAACTACAAGAATGAAATAAGCGGTTCGATAGCACATCTATGTAGGCATACACAGTTCGGCAATTGTCGGCAAAGATCGGTTTTCATCAGACCAGCTCATTTCCCACCCGAAGAACAATAGGCAGTTCGTTCATATTTTCATCCGTTTTTGCATAAGACATCTTCCTTTTGTACGCTATTTGCTGTTCTCGTAAGAGTCTTAGCTTCATATTAAGTAATATATAGACTATTTTAATAGGCTAATTGGTTAAATATGCTTTCAATGGCAAACATTGTTCAAATCAGACTGGTAATTCTGATGTTAGTGCGTTCAAACAAACTAAAAAGTAGAGGCTGTCATAAGGACTGCTGACAGACGAGAAACTTGGAACAATGAAATCACAGTATTCTCTTTTGAATTTTTTGAAGAAATATACTATGAATAATTTAAATTACATAATTTGTACATTGAAATTTTTAACATTAGTCTGGTTTTCAAATCTATTGGCACTCCGAACAATAGTTATATGCATTTATATGCAGTTTATAAATAAGTGAAAGAGTTTTTGGCGGGATTTTAGTCTGTCATGTAGTGTGTTTTATATTTTATTCGTAATCTTGTGTTATTTGACTATATATTTTGTAAATTTGGTGGTGTTTTACGTAATATAGTTAGTTTATTGCGGACTAGCCACTGCCCGCGACTTCGTACACCCAACACCAACACTAACACGCAGTAGTTCTCAAAATGAAAAAAACATGCCGATTTTGAAACATTTTTCATCTGTGCTCCGCTCCTATTGGTCTTAGCGTGATGATATATAGCCTATAACCATTCTCGCTGAATGAGCTATATAACATTGAAAGTATTATTCAAATCGGACCAGTAGTTTCTGAGATTACCCCCTACAACGCCACAACATCACAACGTCACAAACTCACAAACTTTACCTCTTTATAATATTAGTATAGAGTATAGATTAGTGAAATGAATGGAAAATAATACCACAGAGCATGAAATTCTGAGATACCACAAAAACTCCCTGGAAGGTTCTAACAAGTGATCCACTATCTTGTTAGAATATTGATTCACACGACGCTTAATATTGAAGTGATAGCACGACGCTTGTAATATTATTGACTATGCGACAATGGTAGTAATAATCTGAAAGATTGATTGCCAAAAATAAAGTTTAAAACAAAAGAATTAATGAAACATATGATGGGCTGCAAAATATAAATATATGTATGCAGGCCGCTATACTACGGGTTGTTAGTTTGACGCAAACCGAGCAAGTGCAACTCGATCGGTAACGCTTTGCTAGGATGTAATGACGCGAAGTCATAAGATTATCTCCTAACAAAAATATCGCTCAATGGGCCTAAAGTAATTTTCCCTACACAAGCAAATAGTCTTTCGGTTTTTACAATGGCATTGTAAAATACATGGTCGAAGTTTGATATTTAAATGATGTGTATATATGTAAATATATATATAAAACTTGGACTAAACATGCATATAGTATCTTTCTCTTGGATGACAGAATATACATCGTAGGCTTGGTTTTTATACCAGGAAGAGTGCTTTGTTCCATTACGTAAATTGACTTCAAATTGATTGGTCGTTTCTTTAATAGAATATTCCAGAAAGGAATTTGTTTATTAAAATATTATGCATAATTTAAGATTTTTGTGAAAATAAAGTAAATTTTCAAAAAAAAAGTATTAACCGACTTCAATATTAATCAGAGGCATAAAAATAAGGCACTAAAAACCGGAAAATAAATAGTTTATCAAATTAACCAAATTTAATGAAACATATGAATATGTGTGCTACCTAGAGATGTATTGAAAGTCGGTGCCAACCGAAAATCATATCATCTACATCTAGGTACAAAGGCACCGACTTCCAATGCATCTCTAGGTAGCACACATATTCATATGTTTCATTAAATTAAGGGCATGGTTAGCCCATACTAATATTATAAAGAGGTAAAGTTTGTGAGTTTGTGATGTTGTGACGTTGTAGGGGGTAATCTCAGGAACTACGATTCGAATAATTCTTTCAGTGTTAGATAGCCCATTCATAGGCTATATATTATCACGCTAAGACCAATAGGAGCGGAGCACAGATGAAAAATGTTTTAAAATCGGGATGATTTTTTCTTTTGAGAACTGCTGCGTGTTCTATTCCACGCGAACGAAGTCGCGGGCAGAGGCTAGTACTATATAATAATACGAGGCATTGACTTCATATATCAGGTTTATTAAATTTGTTTATTTATAGAATGACTTTTTAGCATTCGACTTACATTAAACTTCAGTTGGAGTCTTTAAGAACCTATTGTTATTTTCAGGCTTGATAGAAGGTAGATCATCAATGTTGGTGTCATCAGGGTGTCACCATTTTGGTTGGCCTCATAAAGAGTGACAACATATATGTATTCTTAGTTGGGTAGAGGTTACAGCAATTGGATATAGATGTGAGTAGTTCGGCAATGCTGTCTAGTCTCATTAGCAAATAGTCCAAGGACTTCAAAGTGACCAACACTCGGTTTGGTGGGCCACTATCTTTTATACAAAAACGCAAGTCGTGCTAATTGATCATGTGAGGTAAGGATACATGTATAAGTTAGTGAAACAAATATGCAAATCGTCATATGTGACGGAATAACGCTTTTGAAAAAAAATGGATGGAAGTAAAATTTTTATATTATGGAGAAACATTTGAATCAAAATATAGAACAAAAAGCCAACATCTGGCAGTTTTCCTAGACGGTAATCAATCCAAGTATTTACCGCAGCCGACATTGCTTAATTTTGGTGATCAGATGAAAGTCGGTATTGTGTACTTTCTGCCCGACACAGTGTTTACCCGCACCACTTTACATTACACAAAAACAAATTACACAAAATGAAACAAAATCAAACACAAAAAAAAAATAAAAAAAAATTAGTTAACAAAAGTTTCCTGACCTTAAGACTTTAATTGAAAAACCTCGTACGACAGTGCCCAACACCTCAAACCGAAGCACAACAGCGTGAACATTAATGTATGTGGCAGAAATATATATGACTTCTAAACTCAAGTTTGCCTAAATATAGTCCATCATTAAATAAATACACATGCATAAAACCAAAACCATACCGCGAGCAGCGGATGTGCAAATAAACGCAATTAAAATCCGGCGCGCGACGTGAGAAATATCTTTAATGTTACCGCTTAGAGTAAGTTATAAGAGGTGGTCGCTAACAAGTCTACGTCCTCTCTATAGCAATAATTTCTTCTATCGGTGCAAACTTAAGATTTTGGACCGTGTCGATTCTAAACTTCAAAAACCTATATTATATTCAGTCATATAACGTACAAAACGAATATTTTTAAAGTGTTATTTATCCTTTATCTTTAGGTGTTATTTGACTGTCAGATATATTAAAAGAAGTTTCAAAAGAAAATCATTATTACTCACATCTGAGTTAGATGCGAAACTATAGAATTTTTATCGACATTTGTCTGGTTTTTATTTGATAGGCACAACTTCTATTTATAATTAATCCCACTTTAATATGGAAGGGATTAATTGAGAATTAGAACGCCATAAACTATATTTGATATATAAAAGTACCTAGACAACCGAGCCTAGCCCGATTCTTTAAAAAACATTTTTTAATTAAAATAAACTATTTACTTTGCCTCACAAAATTAGCATTTTTTCTTTTTTTCAAAAACAAAATATATAAAAAAGATATCTCTTTTGGTGTCACTCGGATTCGAACTGGGGTTAGACGGATTTTCGAAGTAGCCGATTTCCATCTGAGCTATTTCTGTTTTGACAGCGGCGGCGACATTTACCTTTATATTTTAGTTATATTTTTCAATGCTTGCAGATTCAGATAAAAAAAAAAAGTTGTTTATGAATGAAATCTAGCTAGATCAATTATTATTATCGTCCCCGAAGCCACCTACATACAAAGTTTCACGGAAATCACTGACGCTGTTTCCGAGGTCCTGAATATATAACAATATAAAAATATACAAGAATTGCTTGTTTAAATATATTTTAGCTATATTTTTCAATGCTTGCAGATTCAGATAAAAAAAAAAGTTGTCTATAAATGAAATCTAGCTAGATCAATTATTATTATCGTCCCCGAAACCACCTACATACAAAGTTTCACAGAAATCACGGACACTGTTTGCGAGGTCCTGAGTATATAACAATATAAAAATATACAAGAATTGCTTGTTTAAAGGTATCTATATGAATAACGTATGTCTATATTTATTTGGCTTGCAAAAAATATTAAAAGCAAAGGCTTTAGAATGAACTTCCTATATATCAGTATGCAGAATCAAGTAAAACAACAAAATATGTAAAATAAACTATTTATCAAATAATTATGTAACAATAACAATTAGTAATGTTTACAAATAAAAGAATACATACCGATAGCTCACTTCAAATTCATAAACCTATTTATACAGTTTATAATGTAAGAAAATACTGTTATAACGAATACGGTAAATCATCATTTGCAATCATAAATACGTAATTTAAAATCACACAAAAAAGCACATGTATGTATGAATATATTTTTTTATCTCCGCTGATATATAAGACGTTGTAGATTCATGTATACTTGAACAATATATATGATGTATACAATATATTGAAATACCATCAGTTATCACAAAAACTTCACAGACAATTACCATCGAACTTCATGGAGTCGCTTTTAAGGGTCAGCGTCAGCGCTTAACATAAAAATTAACTGTCAACATTTTTCCCAGGCACGCTAAATAATTTTTTTTATAATATATACGAAAAAAGACAAATCCTGGTAAATCGTAGTAAGTAGAGGAATAAAATACTATATATTTGGGTATAATATAGGCAGCTATTTTTACAGCTATTGATGTTATTGATTTTAAGTTATGACGAGTATTTAAACTAATTATAATGAAAATACTTTACTGTGGGGTCTTGTAAAAAATTCCATTTCAATTTGATAGGATCTTTCTATCACTAATTCAATTGACTGTGAGGATCACTTTATACTTTTAGCAATATAGCATTAACTAATGCCTATTCTATGTTACTTTGGTTATATAACCTGTCTGAAGAGAGACTTATAAAATAGAAGCATTTTTACTTTAACCCTATTTTGTTTTAGAAGATAATGCGTAAGGTTCATGCAGCCTTTTAGTAGCCCTAACTTAATCTACGTTTGAACAAAGAATCACCTTTACATTTTAAAAGCATTACATGGCATGTTAAAAAAGTTTATTATTTCAGTAAAGTTTACTTGTCTATTTATCACCTAAATTCAAATTATTTAATTATATGTTGCAAACTATCTTATTCCAAACATACATATGAACATGATTTTGTATATTAAAAAGAAATTTTTTACAAAAAATAAAACCGGTTTTTAAAAAGCCACTGAAAATTAGAACGTCTAATGGTCATAGTTAGGTATTCACCCAGTCTTGGATTATTATAAACTACAAAGATCTCAATAACCCTACATTTCCAATTCCATTTTGAAGAGTTCGTCAGTGTATCTTCGAAGTTATGAAATAAAATAGTGCCCACCTAAAAATATCCTCTTTCCAACAAAAAAATTGATTGGTTTTATGAAACCACGATGTAAGTGAAACTCCTTTTAGATCGTAACTGAACATTTTCAGAAAATTATTTGATTTACGATATTAAAATTGCGTTTTTAATCTTAAATCTTATTTAAATCATTGAATCATTTTGAATTGAGCTTTGAGCTCTACTATATTTGTGTTGGAAGCGTTGTCGAGCGCCTTTTATATAACCTTACTTCGTGACTGCGCGCCGGCTGTAATGCGACATGCAATAGATCGTCGAAAAAAGATTTCGGGTAAAAAACAAGCGAATTGAACCTCATTTTTGAAGTCGGTTGAAGTAATACATAACTAGATATTGTGATAGAATAAATGTTATTCATTTAACATTCCCTCTAACAGTTCATGTCTTATGGTGTTGTGTAAAAATATTCGCGGTGACTGAAAGCGAGATGGATTTGCGGTTTCTTCTTATATCTTTATGCGCTCTTTAGCGTGTCTCCATAAATCCTTTCCTTTGTATTTTTTTTATTTTTGTAACTCCCATACGACTTTTTTAAACTTACTCTTTTTATTAATATAATTTTAGAACAATATACTTAATATTCACTCTTTTTATTTAAACTCGCTAGCATATTTGTTTCTGATCAAATATTTCGCAAGAAGAAAATGATATAAGACATGACAAGTTCTGGTTTACAAATGGTAAATTTGGATTATGTATCAGTTATAAGAAAGCATTACCATGGCGAGAAGAGTTTTGCTTCTATATACGTATTAACAAAATTATTCGACACATAAATCTACAGAGAGGACTTACACAGGACAGAGACACACAGCGAATTTGGAAGCAGATTTGTGTATTTTTTGTACATGTTACAATAAGATTGCTTGGACATAATATTTTCTTCGTTAGAACAGACACTATGTTAAAACTAAATCCTAAAGTTTCATTCCATGTCAAATAAGAACACGGGTTTACTGCAAATTGTTTCTGGTGCAGACAGACCAAACTTTATAATAACATTAGTGAAAATAGGGTGATATTATTATCTAGCTTGAGTACAACGTATTGCTGCCTAGGAGAAATTTAATATCCTCTAATAATAAAAAAAAAATTTGAGCATATACTTTTAGAAGTTTTAGTACAAATATACAGAATGGAAGATTGATTTTCATGTAAATATGCATGTAAATTTGATTGTCTAGAAGGTGATGTGATATTTCTAACCCATCTCAATGTTTAAGTAGCTGTTATCTTCTCCTAATTTGTTTTGCTATGGAATTAGTCATTGCATTGAGAGACTTTTTAGGAATCAATCTTTCAGATTATTACTGCCATTGTCGCGTAGTCAATAATATTACAAGCGTTGTGCTATCGCTTCTATATTGCGTGTGTGAGTCGATATTCTAACAAGATGGTGGATCCCTTGTTAGAACCCTCCTGGGAGTTTTTGTGACATCTCAGAATTTCATGCTCCGTGGTATTATTTTCCATTCACTTCACTTATGCACAATAAAGTAACTATATTACGTAAAACACCACCAAATTTACAAAATATAAAGTCAAATAACAAATGATTATGAATAAAATATAAAATCCACTACACGACAGACTAAAATCTCGCCAAAAACTACATTGAGAGACTTGAAGGCCGGTAGTATGCGAGCGATGACTGCCCACAGACTATATAGTATCTTGGCGATCACTCTTTCCTTATCTATACAAATAAATAAAGTTGTTTGTTACGCCAAAAGAAGAAATTTGTTCTAAATATATATGGAAGAATAAAAAAAAAACTTTTATTTTTAATTCTTAAAATTGCTGTCTGTCTGTTTCTTCCTGCGATTCTTCGCGATGATGGCTTGGTTGATAGTGTGTTTGGAAACAACGTCGGTGGACGTAGGTTTGAATCCTTGCAATTGAGTTGGACCTTAAGAAGATATAGATCTTAAGAAATCCATGGTGGCTTTCTAAGTCCGCCTGGCTAGCTTCCTCATTTATGATGAAAATCTGTCGTCAAGCACCACTTGTCCTGGCAACTGCACTAGAGGGCCATCCCCTCAAGGTTTGGCGTGTTTACCGTCTTAATCTACATAGTCATAACATTAAATAAGATTGTGGTCAAACGCTAAATGCTATAAAGTGTAAAAAAACTGAGCCGTCACGGGACCCTGGCAGATGTGAAACATTTAAATTGTTCGAATCGAACGAATGTTAAATTCTCGAATTCTCTAATTACACTATATGCGAGCTCAGTGTGATAAGAGAGATTGCGCGCAGTCGCTTGCGCATTACATCGCATCGCCACGTCTCACACACTTACCACACCAATAATCAGGTTTACCCGTGCCTATACCTACAGATGTTTCACATGAAAAACGAAATGATTGGGTTGACTTTGATTTCAATTTCACTCGTAGCTGACATTTTAAAAAGTGATTTAATT
Organism: Antheraea mylitta; assembly: GCA_014332785.1. Lineage (NCBI taxonomy): Eukaryota > Metazoa > Arthropoda > Insecta > Lepidoptera > Saturniidae > Antheraea > Antheraea mylitta. Next base: position 4,133,110 of record JACEII010000026.1, on the reverse strand, counting down.
AAAAAAAACCAATTAGGGTTCCGCGAAAATATGATAAGCTTAAGAAACAGTAGTTCGCGTTTCGTTTTTCATTTGCTTGTATCTCTGACTTTTTATATCATAGGAGGCAAACGAACAAGTGGGTCACATGATGTTAAGTGATCACCACCGTCCATAGACACTTGCAACACCAGAGGAGTCGCGAGTGTATTACCAGCCTGTGTTAGGGGATGGGTTGGGGGAAGCGAAAAGGAAATGGGGTAGGTGAAGAGAGGTGAGCCTCGGGTGTTCTCACTGATCGAACAAAACGCAACAATGCAAGCACTATTATTTCAGGTAAGTTTTCAGTGAGAGAGTAGTACTAGCCCGGGCGAGCCGACCCATTCATACTGAAGCCAGTAATAATTGCAACGTGGCTCTACCACCTGCTTAAAGGTGACTGGTAGAGGCAGATTTAAAAAAGGCTGTATTTTGTGGCATGTTTATTGTGGAACTTAATAATTTATCTATAATAAAGCTACAAGTTTTAGAATTACAATCTATATAAGTAAATAAAAATTAATTGCTTGGTAAAATGAAATGATCATTTTTTGGTAATTTTCTATTCTTAGTCAACCGTGCGAAGGCGGGGCGAAGAGCTAGTAATTAATAAATAGATAATAAGTATTCAATAATTATCCATATTTGTGTTTAGGCTTGTACTACTGAAACAATGGTGAGTTGGTTTACAGCCAAAATTAAAACCAGTACAGAAACTGTGAACTTGGGACATTTGTAACTAACGAAATTTCATACTCCTGCAGTTTTCAAAATAAATAATGCGAGCACAAAACAGACAATAAAACAATTTTTTTTTATCTGATAATAATTTATATTTTGTATTAGATATATACAATATATTAAATTGCTTCGAGAGTTAATATATACCACAATATTTATTTAAATATTGTTGCTGCTTCTTTTTTGTCTACATTTTCTGTAGTAAGTAAAAACATTCAATTTTTTTAAATTAAGCACTTGCTATTTAGTTATAAATATTGCTACTTTGCTAGTTTTAGTCACGTCCGCAAGAAGTGTACCTATTATTCCTCTGCACGTAAACCCCGGGTGGAGCTAAAAATTTATAAAAAATTAATCAATCAATTTATGATAAATTGAGGATACTCTATTTATCGCATTAACTAAAATGATACAATATTACTGGCAATTACATAAACTATAACGTCATTTATTATCTCAGTGGAGTTTTAAATGTTATGCAACGTATGTTCTTATAATATAAACTTATCAGATATTAGGATAGGATAGGTGGATGTTACTTTGCACTTCCAGGCGGAAGCAATTATTTGTTAGTGAATCGCTATGTATTAAGTTCTGCAAACAATACCTTCCTCTATAAAATATTTTGAAACTTATAATCATATTTTTACCAATTTAAACATTATATTTATAAATTATATCCTATGTTATTGTGATGTGTAAGCTTCATTATTGTAAAGCATCTTTTTATCTTTACAAATTTTGTCGTTCACTTTCTTTTGCTAGTGTTAATGTAAATTTGACCTATTCTTCGAGAACAATACTTCTATTCTGGATAAAAAGTACTCTATATTCCTTTCTGTAAGTAGAAAATCTGTCGTCAATGATGATCGGTGTGTTCCAGTAGTTGCACTTGGGAGCCAACCTGATCTAGGCTAAACATGTTCATCATTTTAGATCACATCGGTTTTTAACAGGCGATGTGTTAAAACGCTACTATATAAAGATAATAATAATAATTTGTGTCATAACAATCGCAGTGGTCCGTATAAGCTTGTTTTGTACAAATTGAGTTATAAATATCTAGAAGCTAAGAACGTAAGCTGTAATAGGATGACTAAAACACAAATTAATTATTAAATAAAAATGTATTAATAAAAAAACTTACAAAGTAAAAGCTTAATAACTTCCGTTGATGCAGAACACTTGTTCTGCGTCCGCACTTTACTTCATAGCGTTCGGTACAACAAGCGCCGTAACTTTTTTTTTCTTGAACTGACTACGCTATTGTCCTAGCAAGGTCTTAACAGCTTCACCGGACTATAAGCGCCGTAACATTTGTGTTTATTTAACTTATTAGACCGCGTTCAAAGTTTGCATGGACTAACCGCATCTAGTGTCCAATATTGATCAGAGTCGGTCATCAGCGATTACATCGACTCAAATCACGTAATATATGACAGAGCAAAAATTAACTGCGCGCTTTTGTTCGACGTCCGATTAATCATTCGTTCTTCCATTCATTCGCCCATGTTTCATGTGAGCTTGCATTTATTTTAATGGATGGCGGTTTTATTAACTAATATTGAATTTCAGTGTATATTTTTGATGGATCTTTAATTAACCATATTATTTGTACTATTTGTTGAGTATATTACAAAGAATAAAATTTCATATTCATTTGTAAGTCGCCTATAGCCGATTTATGCTTGACTAGCGTCTGCCCGCGACTTCGTTCGCGTGGAATAAATACACTAACACGCAGCAGTTCTCAAAAGGAAAAAAACATCCCGATTTTGAAACATTTTACAACTGTGTTCCGCTCCTATTGGTCTTAGCGTTATAATATATATATATATATATATATGAATGAGCTATATAACACTGAAAGAGTTATTCAAAACGAACCAGTAGTTTCTGAGATTACTCCCTACAACGTCACAACATCACAACGTCACAAACTCACAAACTTTACCTCTTTATTATATTAGTATAGATAATTATTCTGGCCGTAAATTAAACTATAGTGATCTTTATACTTAGTATTCAAAATTCGAAATGTACACATGCATGCCTTATTATTAGATTCTGACTAGAGAAGGAAATACTTTTACTTTTTTTCATGAATTTTTTTTTTAATCAATAGTTCTTTATTAGTATCACTATAGGTTGACAGTGAAGGAAAATATCGTGAGGAAACGTGAACCTGAGAAATGTACTTGTAGTGCTACTGTATGTGGAAAAATATAGAACTGTGGATTTCTCAGAGTTTAAAATCACCAATACGTGGGCTGGTGTGGTGATTACGCCCATACCGTCCTTCAAGAAGAGTCTTATGGCTCTGCAGTGGTCTCTTACAGGTTATCTCCTATTCAAGGTTACCCAGTCCGTTAGTGGTATCCGCTGCAAAATACGAAACCGTACCTAATGCTGCTCGCTACAAAAGACGCCCGCGACATATTTTTACCGATCCTCCCGATGAAATAACGGCAGCGAACGATTAGTACCAGCCTGTCTCTCCAAACAGAGCGTGTTCACGCCCACGCCCGCGTAACCACAGATCACGCCGCTGTGGTTTGGGGGTAAATTTCGCTCCCGCACACCATATTAGGCCCCCCTCGGCAGCGACTCAAGCCTACGTCCGTTCCCTCGGTGTGGAGCCCTTGAATGCGCTGCTCGCGCGATACAGTGTCACAAAAATTTACATCACTGCTACAACACTACATGATCACCCCCACACACGTGCACGCCTATACGCTTACACATGGAAGTAGAAGGGTTTTATTTTTTTTCCTTATCGAATTAAAAAAAACTGTAATTTTCCGATAAAAAAAATATGGAGGGGTTGTTGAGGCGTATATGCTTGGTACACATATGAATAGTTAGCTAGGTTAGCTAAGTTAGGTTAGCATGTAACAGGCAACAGCCAAGCCGAGGTGTGCCGTGCACCCTTGAGCTAGCTGCCCAAATAAAATCGGCTGAGTGCTTTAAGCGCTCGCCTTAGTAATTCGGTGAAGTTGTTAAGACCTTGCTAGGTCAATAGCGTAGTCAGTTCGAAAAAAAAACCTAGTCAAGGTTAATGGTTTTATTAATATTTGATTAATATTTTGTGACTTAATTACATCTATGGTTGACGTCATACGTTTATAACTATTTTTGTAACTACTCTACCAATGTTGAATAACTTCAAAAGTGAGAAATACATTTGTGCCCTGTATGTTTGACATTTGTTATTAATCTACAAACTTAATAATGTTATCCTACTAATATAATACATTAATCATTTTCGACTTATCTTCATAAGCAATTATACGTCAATATTCGGTTTAGAAAGTCAATCAATCACTATTTCCTATATCCCCTTTCATTGTCTTATCATCTCACATACTAAAATGGTATCCGGATAACCGGACGGTAATTATTGGCTCTGGCAGCTTCGCATCGCCAATCCTTAGTTGTGAGATTAACAAAATATCGTATATCGGTTCGAAGTGTGCACGCCAAATGTATACTGTAATAGACAATATATCAAATAGACCATTTGTTAGCATTTATATAGAGCTATGATTTTTATGTTGTTTTTAACCATCCAGGGCTCAAGCCTATGGAGGGATCTTTGTTCAATAGTACTATGCATAGTTAGTGACTTTGTAAGTGGTAGAGCCACCCTGAAGCTATTAATAGTGTCAGCAGGAATGGGCGGGCTCGCTCGGAGTAGCACACCTTCTCACAGAAAACCGACGTGAAGTAACAGTACTTGCATTGTTGCATTTCGTTCGGTCAGTGAGAGCGCCAGAGGCTCACCTTTCCTCACCTTCCCCCTCTCCTCTTCCCTTCCTCCCCCCTCCCCCAGCACAAGCTGGCAACGCACTTGTGACTCCCCTGGTGTAGCAAGCGTCTATGGACGGTGGTGATCACTTTTACGTTTACTTTTTTTCCGACTATATGCTATTAACCTGATGGGCTGTGGTAGCATTATCTGAATAACTGAGCAAGCGTTTACAGGGCTCAACGGCTGGACAACAATATGGTCGAACCTTGAGTTGGGTTGCTGATAAGCTACACTACCTTTTTTTTTATTTATTTGGGGAAATCCCTTATGGATACCCATCCTCCCGGGGGAGAGGATGGGTTATGTCCGACTCGCACGGACTAAAACCCCACGGTGTACGTCTTCCACTATGGTTGGGGCGGCACGAGATCTCTATAGACTTCATCGTGCCACCCCAGCGGTTGGCCCAGCAGCAGAAGTGCCGCCGCCGGGCCTCGTCTTGTAAGGAGATAGCCGGGTATACACCGGCCGCCTCCTCCGTCCGCCGGACCCGTGCAATGGGAAGATGGGGCCCCCTGACCCATCTTCCCTGGTCCGGTTAAGGTGAGAGGTGGTAGTCAAACTGCCGCCTCCTCCTGCCTGCCCTTTGTTGGCGGAGACGGCAACTGTGAGGGTCTTGCTCACGGACCCTCTTCGCCGCCTCCTTCTGCGAGACGATCTCTTCGCAGAAGGAAGCCATAATATTTCATACATCCTCGCTGCCGAGCATAGCTTTTACGACGCCCGACAGCGAGAGATCACCACCTATCGCCGCAGCCAGAGTGCGGCGCCGCTCCTCCCACGCAGCACACTCGGAAAGAGTGTGCTGCGCAGTGTCCGGTTCAACGCCGCACTGATGGCACATGGCGGTCGGCTCCCTGCGTACTATCCGGTGCAGTTAACAACCGAAGCACCCGTGCCCGGTCAGCACCTGCACCAGACGGAAAGTCAGGGAGCCCCATCCCCTCTGGTACCATTCCGGCAGGACCGGGCAGATGGCGTCGATTATGTATCGAACGTAACGCGCGTCTGCTAGGTCCCGCCTCCACCTTTCCACCATCTCCTCCCTCTTCGTTCTTCTCCTTTCCTCTATTTCTCTGGGAGCTAGAGGCTCTCCCGACCGTTTCTTAGCCGCCGTGTATTCATATACGGCAGCAAGCACCTCCGCCTCTAGTTCCCAGAGAAGGGAGTCGGCCAGTACTATGGCCGCCGCGGAGGACACCGTTCGGTATCCTCGTATCGCCCTCAAAGCCACGGTATGCTGCGCGGCTCGCAGCGCTTGGATATTGGTGGCGTTGAGGGCGTCGACCCATAACGATGCCCCGTAGACGGCCATGAATCTAACGACCCCCATATAGAGGCGGCGGCAGATGGCACCCGGCCCCCCGTGTTGGAGAGGAGTCGTCCGAGCGCCGCTGCTGCCTTAACTATACGCGGTCCGAGCCCCTTGAAATGGGACTCGAACTGCCAGCGTCCGTCCAGGGTGAGGCCCAGATACTTCATCTGGGTCCCCACCCCGACACGGACGCCCTCGACGTAGATATGGGCCCCCGGAGGCGGCCCTCGCCGAGGCCCATGAAACAATAGGGCCTCGGTCTTATCGAGGGCCACCTCGAGGCCCAACATTCTGATGCGCCCGGCCACGAGAGTGACAGCCTCCGTGGCCAGGCGCAACAGGCTATTTATTTCCCCTCCCCGGGCTACGACTAGGGTGTCATCCGCGTAGCAAATGAGGCGCGTTCCAGAAGGGAGCGCGCCGCGGAGCACCCAGTCGTAGCCCATGTTCCACAGGAGTGGGCCTAAGGCTGACCCCTGTGGAACCCCGCAGGCCGTCTGGCGTTGGTCTAACTAAGTTAATCAAAGGTATCTATATATTAATACGTGAAGCAAAAAAATTGTACCCCTTTTTAACCTATTTCCCCTTAACGGGTGAACTTGAAATTTGGCATAGTTAAAGTTTATATGGCGGAGAAGTGCAGAAAGTTATTTATTTTATATAAAATGCATTAGAAGTACATTAAATTAATTAACATAAGCATTACTCACACTAATGCTTGTATTTTACACGATATATACACACATATAACTAAAAAAGACATTTTAACAGCCGTCAATAAATACGAATTTCAATAAAGGTTGTGAAGGAAAGAGGTTGCTATGCTCGACTGTATGTGTTTTTTAACTCTTACGTTCTAAATACCATTTTTCATCCTACATTCAACAATGATATTATAAAATATAACTATTATTCTAATGTTTATTATTTTTTATGATGAACACACTTCAAATAATGAATTAATAAAAAAATGAGCCAAATAATACTTTATATAATCAAAATAAGAATTTTGTTCATAAAAATAATCCATGACTTAAACCTCCGCAATTACAATGTTGCAATTCAACCTCATTTATCAACAAAAAAGAATTTATTTTCAAAAGCTAGTGGTAGTATTAAAATCTTGGATTCACCATTTGATTGTATTGTGCATCCATTACTTTTCCAAACGATGATACTGGGCATATCACTATTTCTCATAATGAACAGACTACATTTAATCCAATATCATCCAGAACTACCACCCCATGGTGTCGTGTATAATTAATTGAAAATCGTGTCATGGGCTGCGATAAATTTCTTTATTTTCGTAAAGTTATGTTTGGTTAAAATTTGAGCTTTACCACGTGGTTTTTGTTCCCAATTTATAATTAATTTTCAATTTTCATTTACACTTCGATTTTTTTTATGTTTATATAATTAAAGATTGGCAAATGGCAAATAACTAAGTAGCCATGATGAAAACCTTTGATTATAGAAGTATACTCTTTGACAAAAGAACCCTAATAAAGTTCAAACTTTAAAAAATCAATTAACTATGGTCGAATGTCGACCACTGGGCGCTCATTAGTTCGAATAAGTACATGTGTACCAGTATATGTTTTTCACGAATTCAAATCTGTATTTTGTATTTGTTAACTCGGCTAAACTAACGGAGAATAAAAAGTACAAAATCCTTTCACCATATCTGTACTAGTTTCAACATGTTTTTATGTGAGCATCTCTTTGAAAATCGTATGGAAACTAACTTGTATTGAAAAAATAATATAAAAATGCGTGAGAGAGTGAGATAGAAGAATTAGGTATTCAAAAATGTTGACAGATTGACTTTTAGTTACCATTTTATTTTATAAGATCTGCGTATTATAAAGGAAAAATCCTCTTATTTTCTGCATTCGTGGATTACTAGTAATTTGTAGATCAACAAACGATCAAATTCCTTGCCTTTGTATATTGATTCTAAATACATATATCTGTGGGTTACAACAAATACCTCATTAGTTTTACAAATGTTATGATTGATATCAAAATTGGACTGCGAGGGCGATGACGTCACTCAGGGGTCGCGCCCTAATCGCGTGCCGTGGCGGGGTAAATTCGCGTGTTCGCGTTTTGCACCCACACAATTTACCAACCGTATAAATTAATTATTCTTTGCGAAAACATGTTTTATGCGCTATAATAATTTTGAGTGTATTTAATTAAGGTATGTTTCCATTTTAAAGTCGTATGGGAACTATTATATGGTAATTTAATCGTCTAAATAATTTTCTATGAAATACACGTATAAGGTGGGATAACGTTAGTGACTCTTTTAGAGTCACCACTATATGCAGCTATTGAAAAGGCTTTGCTGTTAATGAAAACGTTATCAGTGTTATCTCGGTGGGTCCAGTTATATGGTCATTTAAGCGTGAAAACAATCACCAGTATATCCAGCTACTGAAAAGGCTTTGTGTTAATGGATCAGGGATAAGGGTTAACTCAGTGGTTACAGGCTGCACTGTACCATATTAGGTAAACTTCATTAAGCACGCTGTTGGTTTTTGTATATCTAATGTATACATTACATGTTACTGTAAGCGGCGTGCGTGTCGTACTTACAGTTATTTTTAAAGAGCATTTCTATAATTGTACATTATATCACGAATTTATCATTCTTAAATATAATTTAAAAAAACGCATGTGGAGCTGCGGGTACAGCTAGTATACATATAATAAAACTGTAACAAGGCCAAATCTGTACATTAAATATTTTTTGAAAATTGTAATCGTGGTAGACTTTGTTTTCGATATAGAAGCCAAAAATAAGTTTTTTTACAGTTTTTGTCTGTCTGTCTGTCCCTGTGAACGTGTATCACTCTGAAAGTACTGAACCAATTTTGACAAAACTTAACAAAGTGATAACTAATATTACAAGATTACATCTAGCATACTTATTGTCCCATTAAACCGCAAGGGGTTCTCCAGGATAACGGACGAATAACAAATATTTGTAGGTAATGAAATTCTTAATGGATTTTGGTTATTTTTCTTTATGCCTATATATAGCAGACAGATAAGCTAAAAATGTATATTTTACCTCCTACTACTTAAAATGATCTTTCTGTTCTGAACCGTCGCCCCCGCTATAAAGTCCAGCACATTATGACTGAGCTACGGCTACATGACGTTTGAATGCGTAATAAATGCATATGAAATGTCGACAAAGTTGAAAAATATGTGTAAACGAAACTGTATCTAATATATGACAGGTTTTAGGCTTATTATATAAAATAGCTAGGTATAAGTTTGAGTCCCTGGATAGTTTGGGTTTACAATTGAAAACGGTAGATGTTGCTGCCATTGGGTTTATTAAGATTTTTATGTTTAAATATGCAATTAAAACCGGTAATAATCAATTTGGTGCAGACGAAGTTGCACGGGTCAGCTAGTTCAAATATAAAAATGGAATTTAGAATGGGATTGAAAACCAATAAGGGGTGACGAGTTTACAAAGTATGGGTGAGACCACACAGGCGTGCAATGACCTTCATTATATTAAGTATGTTCTACATCCATCTAATAAAACCAGTGTATATCATAACGTAAAGGGTCACCTAAAGTTATTGGTTTGGTGAATATTTATTGGCTTCATCGTAAGAGACCGCCAGGGCTATGAAAACTTATATATCGCTCATAAAGCGCGTTATTTCCTTAGAGTAATAAATTTTTGATATAAATTACTCGATGATCCGACAATGTGTGAATGTATGATGTTTGCTAACTAACAAATGATATTGAAATATGTATCTTATTAATATCGAATGTGCTTTCATGTTTGTATGCAGAATTAACAGATTAATTATGTTAAATCTATATGAATATAACATAAGAATGTGAATCTGATATAGTTTATTTGTGAAAAAAATTGTTAGAGGTGCCTTGAAATAAGTAATAGAATACATTTCAATCATTTTTAGAAATGTCTTTCTGTCTGTTTTTTTTTATTGAAGCACGATAAATTGACTGCCCTATGCCTGATGTTAAGCATATTACAATCCAAAAACATCGACAACCACCGAGAGACAGATTATCCATCGCCGGTCGCCGCTGTTATGCCGGCCATAAAGACGAAAGTCACCCGGTACTGGATATGCACAGGTTGAAAGGCGACGCGCAGAAGCGAGTCACTATGACGGGCTTTTTCGCCATATACATGGTGGTTGCGACCCAGTCGGGCTGTAAAACCCTACCACCTCGCTATCGCCATTGCCTCGTCCGTTGATCAGCAGGGTGCACCACGTGCAGGTGAGGTTGGCTTGGGTGTCTTCAAGTCTTAAGATGTTACTCGACACCCCTTACACCCCAAGTTTGTTTGTACACGCATCACTGCTAAAGTGTTGCATTCCTAATAAAATCATAACCAGAAGTAAATCATAAAGCATATCCTTGAATAATATTTATGCTTTGTTTCATTTAAATCGCTCCACTCTATCGAAAGTTATCATAATTTGAATGACTGCTCGAGGTAAGAACAAGAAAAAAATAGGTAAATAAATGCAACTCATTATTTTATAAACACAAGATATAATATAATGCATCTAAGTCACAAAAAACGAAGTTCCATGTGACGAAGTCGCGGGCACAGCTAATTACAAATAGCTTTGAATTAAACACGTGTACATATTGTTTCCTAAATAAGTTTTATTTTAAACTAGAAATGCAGTCCTGAACTGAAAAAGGCTGTCGTCAAATAAAAAATGAAATATCCCATATTTTATAAATATTTTTTTAACCCTACAATTATGCCGTAGTATATACAATAAGAATTAATTTTATTAGTAAGCAAATTTTTATTCGATGAATCAATAGCCTAATGCGATACATTGTGATACAATTAATTAATATTACAAACTCAACCGGGATTTCGTTTTAATCATTGGTATGGTAACATAATACGAAAATCATATACGTTGATTAGTTTAAACACAATGTAATTTGTAATCACAGAGGCACGGTCGTGGTAAACTATTTAGTAAATTTAAACTTAATAAATATTCATTTGTTTGTAATTAATTATTGAAATAGGATAACGAGGCAGAGATACGAAATTAATTCGTAGTAAACTTATAGACATCTAATACGACGTTAGAAATATTTGTTAAGGCATTTTATTTATCTTCTATGCATATAATCTATGAATCTCACAGAAAACCGACATGAAGCAACAGTGCTTGCGTTGTTGCGTTTCATTCGATCAGTGAGAACGCCGGAGGCCCACCTCCTCTCCCCTCGCCCCTCTCTCCTTTCCTCCTTATTCCTTCTCCCAAACGCAGGCTGGAAACGCACTTGCGACTCCCCTGGTGTTGCAAGTGTTTATGGACGACGGTGATCACTTAACATCAGGTGACCCGTCTGTTCATTTGCCTATAAAAAAATGAAAATGTAACGTGTCTGTACTTTTATATTTTTGTGAAGAAAATGATTCCAGGTATGTTATTACTTACATACATTTCAATTATTTTTAGAAATGTCTCTTTTTTATAGCATATAGGAGGCAAACGACCATGCGGATCACCTGTTGTTAAGCGATCACCGCCCTCCATAGACACTAGCAACCCCAGAGGAGTCGCAAGTGAGTTGCCAGCCTGTGTTTGGAGGATTGGAGAGAAAGGAAAAGGGGAAGGGAGAGGAGAGGGGAGGGGAGGGAAGATGGGTCTGTTTGTATGAAAACGTATCTCTGCTAAAGTTCACAATAAAGTTCACAATAAAATCTGATACAAAATCATAAAGCATACCCTCGAGTAACGTTTAGTCTTGGTTTCATTCCAATCAGTTCATTCTATCAAAATTTATTGTGTTTTTAATGACGACGCGACTTAAGTAAATGGACTTAATAGATTCAGGTGATTTTATAAGTCACTTTTTTAACATTAGGCTCCACGCGGATGGACTCGCGGTCACCACTAGTTAGCAAGTAAGCTGAGAGTTTAGAAAACTAGGTATTGCATAAGTTTTTAGGTCGATTTCCGATAATTATAGAATTATTTTCGTCTGTATATTTAGATTTTAACAAAACAATACCACATATAATTTTTACTACAAAAGTTCAAAATAATCATTCTTTAATGGACAATTCAATATTAATAAATAAGTAAAATGTCTAAGGTCATATACATTAATTTCTTTTTAATTATTTTATTGTATCAAATTTGGCATTCATGATAAATAACTTTCTGGGAAAATAGATTAATTATGATGAATAAATAGAAAAAACAAAGTTTCATTTCTTAAAATTATCACGCTTATTTGAAAATAATATCACACAATATTAATTCCATTCAATACACATTAACGATACAGCATATTTGCGGTTAATGGAACTATTATACAATGCTCTATAATGTATGGAATAACACAATTAAATTGACACTATTAGCTTATAGATTTTGCATGAAAGCCACAATCCGAACAGATGTTCTCATTTTCATTACGTCTAATTTAAACGGTACGATAAAGTAGATTATAAATGATATTTGTGATGGCCGTTTTAACGAATGGAGAGTAATATAAATGAACAACAATTATTAAGAAGCAAATTGTTCTTTATTGTCAATAGTGACGTACAGTAAGTCATAAAATTGGTCGAATGTATAATTTTAGGCCTTTTGAGAGCTTTCGTTGCGTGTTCACCCAAAGTAATTATTACACCCAAACTAAGTTGCGGGCAGAAGCTAGTTAATGACATCGATATTCCCAGTCCGTTGGTGGTATCCGCCACACAATACGAACCCGTACCGAACGATCCGCATTATAGAAGACGTCCGCGACATATTTTTACCGACCCTCCTGATGAAATAACGGCAGTGAACGATCAGTACCAGCCTGTCTCTCCAAACAGAGCGTGCACACGCCCACACCCGCATAACCACATATCACGCTGCCATGGTCTGGGGATAAATTTCGCTCCCGCACACCAGACTAGGCTACCCTCGACAGCGGCTTAAGCCTAGGTCCGTTCTCTCGGCGGGGAGCACCTGAGTACGCTGCTCGCGCGATACAGCGAAACAAAATCTTACATCACTGTGACAACATTACACATATCACTTCCACACCCTCACACGTACACATGCTTACACATAAAAGTGGAAGGGTTTTATTTTTTCCCCTTATCGAACTGAAATAGTTTAGAAAAATTATCTGACAAAATGCATATAAGAGTTGTCGAGGTATGTATGCTTGGTACACACATATGTTTCAATAACTCATATAAGTATGAATATGTAGCTTAGCTTAGGTTAACACAGATAGGTCGTGAATTGCATGTATCAGGAGACAGCTCAAGCCGAGGTGTGCCTTGAGCCACCCTTGAGCTAGTTGCCAAAATAAAATCGGCTGAGTGCCACAAGCGTTCGCCTTAGTAGTCCGGTGAAGCTGTTAAGACCTTGCTAGGTGAATAGCGTAGTCAATTTGAAAAAAAAAAAAGTCGATGATAGGTCATTAACTTTTGCTAATCTCTAGCACAGATAAAATGAAATATTGTGTATTATTACGACTCATATTTAAGTATTTAGTATTTTTTGAATATTTGAATGCACTTGCACACTGCTTACAATTTGGAACGCATCCAGGAACTAGATGAAGGCTATTCTTTTAAATATTAAATATAAGTTATTTCCCAAGAGGCATAACTTTACTTTAATTCGAAATGTTTGCGATGCGTATTGCAGCATTTCTCATTTCGCAATTTGTTTTGTTCTTTAGTTTTATTCTAAATGTTTTTCATACCTAGTTGCCTAACTAAAAATAAATTTAAATTTCATTATTTATTCATTTGGAGCATTTGTATTATATTTCCCTTCATCACTAACGAATTTCAAATATTCTAAACACGTTACCCTTATCCTGTTTTAAATAGAAGTGTTTAGTGAAAATTACTAGCAAAAGGTGTGCATAACATAATAACATAACATAACCTGTTCTTTATTTTTTTTTTTTTTCAATGGGGTAATTTTAGTTTTCGTAATTGAATTCACTTGAACTTTTTCGTTTATTCTTTTATATATATTTTTTTTTAATTCAATGTTTCTATATATTTAAACAATTATTATTTCCTTATTATTATTATGATTAGTGTAAGTTAAGTTTCTATGTGATAAAACGTTTTAGGTCTGCAGTTTAGTGTTTTTTTTTATATTATTGCTATTGTTTTATTATTTTTGACTGTCGACTGTTGCTTTATCCATGTGTAAATAAATAAATAAATAATGAATATAATTATTTGTTCAATATGGAATTTAAAAAAATTACAGTCTTGTTTGATTGGCAAATGTTTTCGTGATGTGTTTGACATTAAATCGATACCTCCTATGGAAAACGTAGAAACTAATAAAAAAAATGTAGTCCGGTGAAGCTATTAAGACCTTGCTGGGTCAATAGCGTAGTCATTTCGAAAAAAAAAAAAA
>JACEII010000026.1:4057326-4103778 GCA_014332785.1 Antheraea mylitta | reverse complement strand
CTTTACTCATATAATTCGGGTACACAAGAGTCGACATAGTCCGGTCCGTATCGGATTGAACACAACGTCTCTCACATTTGTCTTAAGGTTGAACACAATCTCGAGACCAGTCGGGGATCATAGCAACTTTGTTAATGTCATAGATTATATCTTAAGTTATTTTTCAGTTGGATTTATAAGAAATATATTTGTGTCTTCGTTCTTAATAGACCATTTGATTTATGTAATTTATTCTAATTGAAATCACTACATATTATAAATCGAAGTGCTCCACCGCGTCTGTCTAAAAAACGATTATACTGATATTCAGTGATTCACGAAGAAGGTTTAGATATATCATTTGGCAAGTTTTGGAAATTGGTAGAAATATAAGGGGAATTGTTGGAAGTATCAGAAAAAGTCAAGTCGCATAGCAGCTTTCGTCAAAAACGCTGCCCACACTCCCTTTCAAATATAACATAACAATAAATATTAACGACGGAGGAAAAGTCGCGGGTATCAAATAATTGTATATAAATAATTGTTTACGTAGAAAACATTTATCAGCTGTTACAAATTACCAACTTTTGGTCGCGACTTCGCACGCATTAGTGTAGAATTGACATTGAAAACATCATATTTTTCTAGATCAAAAGTCCTTCATGTGCTTTTGTAAACCCGTGACATCGTCTGTGCAAAATTCATTGAGGACCAGTAAAGTAATTAAACCGCGAAAGCATAATAAAATAATTCCTACTTCGGCATTTAAAATATTAGTAAGGATAAGCTAATATTTAAAAAATAAATTTGGATTGACTACTTTGAAATTAAAATGTGGGCTAAGATATCAAGGTACACCTAGAAGAACACTAGCTGTCTTCTACACCCATATATACTTTGGCACATTGATAGAAGTAGCAAGGTAGATAGCACTTAGACAAAGCCCAGTCACGATGCAATTGCTTCTTCACTGTATAAGCCGGAACCACGTGGAGTGACTTTTTTATCACGTTTATTTTTTTAACATATGTATATATATTTACAATACATTACGCATTACAATCATTTTTTTTTAATGAACAAAGAGGAGTCAAATCCAGACGTCATCATCGTTCACATATTGATCCACTCTGTAATACTGACACCTAAACCCGCTTGAAAAAATTATTAAACATAAATATCTAACTTCCACAATTGGAAATGTGAAATGTGAATTGAATGTGTTGGGCTAGGAAAAAGACGGATGAGAGAAAATTACATGTGGCAGAGATGCGAATGTTAAGGTGGATGTGTGTTGCGACTAGAATGGATAAGATTAAGAATGAGTATATCAGAGGAAGTTTGAAAGTAGCACCAGTGACATAGAAGCTGATGAGTAATAGGTTAGCATGGTATGAGCATGTCATGAGGAGAGATGAAAACCATATAACTAGAAAAGTGTTGAGTATGATGGTGGATCTATATGCGAGTAGAGTAAGACCGAAAAAGGTGTGGATGAATTGTGTAAAAAATGATATGTGCGTAAAAGGTGTGAATACTGAGATGATATTTGATAGGAGAGAGTGGAAAAAGAAAACATGTTGTGCCGACCCTACTTAGGTGGGATTAGGGTAATGATGATGATGATCTAACTTCCACAATTAAATGTCACAACGTTTCCAGTCCATTACGTTCAACTCAGAAGTATAAACAACTGTATTACATTAGCGACAACTTTATTGTCGATCTATAAAATGCATTACCAATACAAACACGGTGAAAGCGACCGAGAACTTTTCAATAGACCGCTCCATTGTTACTTCGAGCACGTAATGAATAATTATGTTGTTTAATGGAACAGAAATGCTTTTTACATTAGTTTAACTCAACATTGTTTCACTGTTTTATAACATTGTTCGATTAACACGTTCACACTGCGATTCATCTGAAGACAGATGAATATTAACAGCATTGGTCACTTAATATTACGTGAAGTCTAATCATAATTGTTCGTAAAAAAAGAAGCGTTCAAACACGTTTGAAAATCATTTTAATAGACAAATATACCATTGACTTTTCCTCAGATTTTTACAAGATAAATCCATCATAGACGTTTGTATCTGTTTACTTCCGAATCTTATCGCAATGAATCATAATTTTGGTAATACAAACAAATAACTTTCAAACCTCATAAAGATATTCTGGCATCTAAACAAATTTTATATTTATTTGCTCTGAAGATATCGAGTCTTGATTAATCGTATTTTTAATCAAAATAAGAACTGTGATTAAAGGAAATCCCGATTTCATCATATCTTCTTGAAAAGTTTCCCATTATTAATATGATAATAAAACTTACTGGCTTGGTAGACAGCCAAAACCCTAATAATTCTAAATTATACTTATACAAGAACCCGATTGGAATAAGCTTTTTGAGTTTTTGTGGGATCTCAGTCTGTCATGTAGTGGTTTTTATATTTTATTCATATTCACCTCTGTAAATTTTCTAATATTGGTGGAATTTTACGTAATAGCTCGTAGTGCACAAGTGAAGTGGATGGGATATAATACCACAGAGCATAAATTTAGAGAGGGCCCAAAAACTTCTTGAAAAGTTTTAACAAGGGTGCTACTATTTTGTTAGAATAATTTTTTATGTCATCAAACGAACACGTGGAACACCTGATGTTAAGTGATCACCACCGTCCATAGACACTCACATCCATAAACACCAGGGGAGTTTCAAGTGCGTTGTTTGTGTTGGAGGAGGGGGGAATAGGAAAGAGGAAATAAGGGAGGGGAGAGAAAGGAGGAGGGAGATGATCTTCCGGATCCTGTGAGAGTGTGGTACTACCCCGAGCGAGTCGACCCATTCATGCTGAAGCCAGTAATAGCTTCAGCGTGGCTCTACCGCCTACACCTACCGCTCTTGTATATATATTTCATTCTTTGATTTAATAATATCTAGAACAATAAAAGAATCAAATTTTATATGCGGTAAATAATTCAAATTCGATTTAAAATAAAGGAAGAAACACGTTATCATATGTTAGAAAATCAATAAATTTATAATGCAATCACATCGTGTATGCATTGCGTATGTCATCGCATATTTGCTGCGCGACTTGTTACGCAACTTTATCGTCGATCAAACGGAAAATGATATCGGGGATTGGTTCAAAACAAACATAATAACATATGATATTCATTTCGCTTCGGTATTATAGTTTCAGTATGTAGCTCTTTATAATTTTTAGTTCATTTCTGGCATATATATTTCATAGAATATACATGTGTAGAGTTCCAGGTTCGATTTTCCGTCACTGCATTTCCAAATATATAATAAATTTGCAGTATCATATTTCATGTTTACTTTTTTCGCTTTTTTTGAACTTGCAATAAAATATACCCTTTTGTTTTAAATATAAATTTAAGTAATACAATTTAAGGACGTTTCTAATAACATGTATGATTAGTTAGTTCGTTTGTATTGCTCGATTCGAATATGTAGACTTTGCATACTTAAGCCTTTAAACCCTTGGGTTATTCCCGCTAAAAATGATAAAATAAAATCACGTCGGGGTTTATTCTAGTATAACTGTGGATCAAAAAATTTGTTTATTCATTACATTATGTTTTAATTCTATATATCGGCAATTTTTCTCGAGATCGACTCAAAAACACTCGCGATCGACTGTTTGAGCACTCCTACTATGAACAGAGATGTTAAAATATGAAACAATTCAAAATGTTATACACGTTATACGGTTGTTAAAGGTCAAAATACATAAATAATGTTATATAGGGAAAAATATTTGATCAATCTCGTGTCAGCATAAGTTATGGGCCGATCTGTGGGGCCCTACGAATGCCCGATACACAATGAATACCGATATCTCCACTTATTGCAGACTCTAATATAACTAGATGTGGCATTATACATCAAAATGTTGTGTAAACTCTCTTATAGTGTAATCCTTGAAATTTCGGAAACTATTCTGAAATTATTAAACAGTTGAAGAGATTTTGAAATGTCATCTATTCAATTTACAATAATTGGCTATAAAACTTCACTCCTGTCGAAACTTTATCATGTAACGTGGAAGTTTTAATTTGTTTTTATAAAGAAAATACATTAGTATTTTGTAATTATCTGATGAGCGGACATGATGGTTTTGATTTTTAGTAAAAATTACAAAAGTTAAAAGGGATTTGGTTAAATTTGTTCTGTTGAGTTAATCATATGTTTTGTAAAAATTCTTCAATATTTTTACAATTTTATCATAAATTTTGAACTTTCCGTACTTAGCCCTAACATGAAGTTTTATTATGTTCTAGTAAGGTTAGAAAGATTATTAGATTATTCTATTTATATTATAAACGAGATAGTTAGTGACTTGAATGTTGGTTGCTCCCACTCAAAAACTAAAAGTATTTTGTTCAAAGTTTACAGTAACATACCTTATACATCAATAGCGGATAGGACATAAATATATTGCTTAGATTGGCCAAAACGTAACAATAAGTGTTAAATAAATAAAAACAAAAAAAAAAAAAGTTAACTGATTACGCTATTGGCCTAGCAAGGTCTTAACAGTTTCACCGGACTACTAAGGTGAGCGCTTAAAGCACTCAGCTGATATAAGTTACAAAGAAATCTTACTATCTGAGGCAATTTTAGCGTAGGCTGGATAAATCGTTAGAGTTACTTATAAAAACTCAATTGTGGACATAGACTCGGGTGATCGCTACTTTTTAATAAATTGGTCTTATACTGCGTTTTAGTAATAAACTGGTATGTACTAGTGAATTACGTAATTGGCCGTCAGTGGGAGGTTTTTAAAAACAAAGGCGATTTTTTGTCCTTTAATAAACTTATAATATAATGAATTGTTACAAAATTCAACTTAAAACTAGCGAGTGAACCTCTGAATATCAAGCGATAGAGCGAGATTGTCCTTTTGTGACTTCTTTATTGTCCCACGAAGTGTACATTCCACACGGTCAGCACTTATGATGGGAACTTGCACTGTCATTCGAGTGCGCGTTACCTGGTTCTAGGTATTGGATTATATTATATAGGTAGTACAGTAGGTAACAAGTGGGTCTAGTTTGGTTTAGGGCGTTCGAAATTGAAATCTGATGGGTTTTGGGAAAAATAACGCACGATTGTAGCAAAATAACCAGATTTAATACGAGCACAATAACGCAGTGTGAAGTAGTGAGAAGTAGTAAACACAGAGGTGACATCTATATGTGATCTATAGAGAATGGTAAAGCGACCAAGACAAAATGTTTCTACTACATAGAAAGTGGCACCAACTGACATAATAACATTTGGCAGTAATGACATACTTAACTTGTTTGGTTTATACTATCAATTTAAAGAAACATAAAAATATTTTTTTAATATCTTTGCCTATTTAGTTTTGAAATTGAGTGTGTTATCAGTATCTTTTTAATTGTATAAACACAACGAAAGTTTATTGAGCTCTCCGTAGTGTATTAATTTCGCTTTAATTTTTTTTTTATCCCTTCCATGTAAACTCTATATCTTAGTACATGATCGCAGTCGAACTGTAATATATTATAACAAGCGATTGCGTTGTCGGTCGTGCAACATCGAAGTTTATCTACCAAAGATAAAATAACAATGGACTTCTTAAAAAAGAACACTGTATTTACATTCCTACATAAAGTGATTAACCTCTATTCCATGAATTGTATCTGATTTTTTAAAATAGTTTTTTACCTTTTTTATGCACGCAAACGAAAAGGCGGGTTACCTGATGCTAAACAATCACCGCCATCCATAATCACTGGCAACACCAGGGGAACCGAAAGTGCGTTGCCAGCCTGTGCTATGGAGGAATAAGGGAGAGGGGGAAGAGGGGAATGAGAACGAGAAGGAGAACGAAACGCAACAATACACACGCAAACGCAACAAGCACTGTTACTTCACGTCGGTTTTCTGAGAGAGGATGGTAGTAACTCGAGCAAGCCAACCCATTCATACTGAAACCAGTAATAGTTTCAGAGTGGCTCTACTACCTATACGAGGAAGCTAGAACCCGGAAGAGTCAACATCGATCTGATGATGCTCCGTGACGGAGCGAAACACGTTAAGACGTGGTAGCTGCCAATCTATTCCAGAAGGAAGTGCTAAATAATGTCCACTATGATATTTTTTTTTTTCGAAATGTCTACGCTATTGACCCAGCAAGGTCTTAACAGCTTCAGCGGACTACTAAGGCGAGCGCTTAAGGCACTCAGCCGATTTTATTATGGCAACCAGCTCAAGGGTGCACTGCACACCTCGGCTTGGCTGTTGCCTGTTGCATGCAAAATCGCGACCTATCTTAGCTAACCTAGCTAATTATTCATATGTGTATGAGTTGTTGAAACGTATATGTGTACCGAGCATACACGCCTCAACAACTCCTCCATATATTTATTATCGGAAAATTGAGAGTTTTTCAGTTCGATAAGGGAAAAAAAATAAACCCTTCCACTTTCACGTGTAAGCGTGTAGGCGTGCACGTGTGTGGGGGTGATCGTGTAGTGTTATAGCAGTGATGTATATTTGTGTGTCTCCGTATCGCGCAAGCAACGCACTGAAGGGCTCCCTACCGAGGGATCGAACCTAGGCTTGAGCCGCTGCCGTGGGAGGCCTAATCGGGTGTGCGGGAGCGAAATTAACCCCCAGACCACGGCAGCGTGATCTGTGGTTACGCGGGCGTGGGCGTGAGCACGCTCTGTTTCGAGGGACAGGCTGGTACTGATCGTTCGCTGACGTGATTAAATCAGGAGGGTCGGTAAAAATGCATCGCGGGCGTCTTTTATAACGCGCAGCGTTAGGTACAGGTATGATATTTAATGATGGATTTCCGCAAAGTAATACTTTCTGCAATCAAACAGTCTCAGACACTTTACAGGAAGTAACGATGTGGCTGATAAGAATAACTCATTAACGCTGGTTTTTCTATAGGTAAATGGCAACAGATTTAAAACTTAAAAGTGGAAAATGCCCGATTATTATACCATTGTTTCATCTCCAAAAACTCGAACTTACTGTGAAACTCTAAGACACATTAATGGCCGAAAAAGTCAAAACTTATGCCTTGAAATGAATGAAATTACTGATATTCAGGTAATTGCACTTCTATGACCATTTTATACGTGAGTTCTTTGCCTCTCAATCCGCTTTCAAGTCAAGCACGCTAATATTTAATAAAAGTGAATCTACTCTAATAAAAGAATATAAATAAGGTTCTATCTGAAGGAAATGATTATATGTTTATATGGTATCGGACGTTATTTCCTTCTGAAATTGATGGGTCGCTGCCACTGCTGCGGCTGATCTCTGCTATCTTATTTGCTTTTGTATACCTAAAAAAATATCTGGAAATTGTAATAAAACAGCCGAAAACTTAATATTAGTAATGAATTTAGATGGTAGTCACGCTGAAGCTATTACTGGCTTCAGCATGAATGGGTCGGCTCACCCGGGTCGTACCACCCTCTCAGCAAAAACCGACGTGAAGTAACAGAGCTTGCATTGTTGCGCATCGTTCGGTAAGTGAGAGCCCCGGAGGCCCACTTCTCCTAACCTTCCCCCTCTCCTATTCCCTTCCTCCTCTTCTCTTCCCTCTCCCCTCCTCCAACACATGCTGGCAACGCACTTGCGACTTTCATGGTGTTGCAAGTGTCTATGGACGGGAGTGATCACTTAGAATCTGGTGACCCACCTGTCCGTTTGCCTCCGATGATTTAATAAAAAAAAAATACAACAAAAACTACGTTATATTCTGAACAATGTTAGTTATAGATATAGAGAATAAAAGTTACAATTAATTGAAATACATATAAATGCAATCGACTACACCGTACTACATGTACGATGTTTGCTCCTTCACGACCAATTAATTTCAGGCGGAAGTAACAAACATCCAATCAAATACATACGATGGATTTCCGTAACGTCTTCGTCAATTAAATATAGTGTTATATGGTATATTATTTTATATAGATTTTTGTCTTTGTTTATCTGTGCTTATTATCTCAATCGATTATAGTTAATATTCGTCTCAAAAGCGTCCGAACTATTATATCTGTTTCGGAGTATTTCAAGAGATATAATTATACTCGTCCCCGTACAACAATACAAGACTACGCCAGAATTACGAGTAAATTTGCATTCTGAGTCACTTGTGTGCACGGAGATAACAACCCCTACCAATGTTCGTAATATCACAACCATCTCGCAATGGTTACGTACTCGTAACATAAACAGAGTTACGGTCATGCGTCTATTGTCTTTCTATTTTGTCTAATGTTGTATTATAGTAGGTAATGTAGGAAAAATGTTTACGCTGTGTATATTAATAACAAATTAATTTTGTTTTTGTTTTTTTTTTTTAATTTAGCATACAATAATGACACAAAAAGCAGTTTATTTATTTACCATATATAAACGAGAAATAACAATATTCTAAACTTTTTGTATACTACGATATTTTGTTTTTTTTTTTTTCGAACTGACTACGGTATTGACCCAGCAAGGTCTTAACAGCTTCACCGGACTACTCGTGATATTTTGTTCATCTCAACCTAAATTACTATTGAAATTGAAACTTATTGAAATACGCATTGATTTTGTATTCAATCGTTACAACTAAGCTATCATCAAAAACAAGGCTTTGCCCGCGACTTCTTTTGCGAGGAATAGTTACTTTGGGGTAATTAACACGTAGCGGAAGCTTTCAAGAGGAAGAAATTTTTAAACATCCTTCATTGGTGCTCGGCTCCTATTAGTTTTAGCGTGATAATATATAGCCTATAATCACCCTTGATAAATCAGCTATATGAAATTGAAATAATTATTCAAATCGGACTAGTAGTTCCTGAGATTACCCCCTACGTTACAAACTCATAAACTTTACCTCTTTATAATATTAGTATATATTATAAATTTGAATGATTCTCATATTATCGTTTATTCTCAAAGCGAAATCGAACAAAAATCGAGTTACGTTAGTAAATAATCAAAGCACAATACAAAGACGAGTTATCGCTTCTCTCTGGAGACAAGCCCTTTATTGGCATTGCATCTCATGATTAACGATATGTGCAGAACTACAGTGGTTCTGTGAGGGACATTTACTATGATCTGTTTCATTTTTAACTACTTGTAGGGTTCAGATACTGATAGCATTTTGTAGGTGGTAGAGCCACGCTGAAGCTAATGGGTCGGCTCGCCCAAGGTAGTCACTATAGGTACAAGGTAGTCAAGGTAGCCCACTCGACACACAGAATACCGACGTGAAGTAACATTGCTCGCATTGTAACGTTTCGTTCGGTCAGTGAGAACGCCGAAGCCCCACCTCTCCTCACCTTCCCCTCTCCTCTTCCTTCCCCCCTCTCACATGCTAGCAACGCACTTGTGAATCCCCTTTTGTTGCAAGTGTCTATGGTCGGTGGTGATCACTTAACATTAGGTGACCCACCTGTTCGTTTGCCTTTTGTGATATATAGAAAAACATACATAAGTATGTCGACTATATATGCTACATCTTTATATGCTATTGTGTTACTTTACAACGACCATCGCTATAAAGTTTTATCGATTATTATCTTGTTAAAAATCTTCTATTTTAATGAGAAAATAATTAAATGAATATTCATTGGATTTTATGCTTATCGGTTTTTACATATAGCTTGCTTGTTCAAAATTTACGACAACAACAACATGCTATTGTCATTGTCAATAATATAAACCGACAACGGATAATTAACAGCAATGGTCAACAATTCGTGATCCATTACGAAGGAATAATGCATTATATTAATTATTTGTTGCAACTACATCTATAGGTTAGCAAGTTATTAATTCTTGTTGTATTAAAATTAATTTTTAGTTCTAACTTAAAACCCGCTGATCTATAATATGAAGTAACCGAGGCTAATAATTCAAAGAATTAAACTCAGAGATGATTATATTTTGTTTACCAGTATCAAAGCTTTTATAAATTATTTTACTCAAATTTTAATGTAATTGTATGTAGTAATGTAACTAAGAAACTTAAAACAAAGACATCAATTCCAACATGAACTAAGTTCATATTACTGTAACCACCGCTTAGAGTTTGCGAACTGAGTAAGTCCCGTGACTTCAAGAGATTGCTGTCTTCAACGTAACTGTTGGTAAATTACCTCATAAACTTGAGTTAGTACTTGTGAACACGTTAAATTTCAGAATTATAGAGAATGTGATATTATTGTAACTGAGAAACTTGTTCTCTTAACTTGGTCTATTCAGACAAATGTAGAAGATACACAGGAATATAATTTTATTTACATAAAATATGTTAGAGGTGGTATTTGTTTCTTCGTTTCTCCGTATTTATTTTTTACATATTTACCAAAAAAAAAATTACCAGTTGTTTTGAAATTATGGCATAAAGTGGCATTCGAACACATGTGTGTTTTTATATATTTACCGAAAAATCAGACTGAGCTGCAATAGTAGTGGTTGAATAAATCTATTTTTGTATATTTGCCAAAAGTAACAAAAGTATATGAACTATAACTTTATTTAACACCAGTAAGCACTAATAATATCTTCCTTTAGGCAAATTATAAGTTATAATGTACATAACAGTTCAGTTAATTACACATTTTATATTTTAGAATTACATACCAGCAGTATCAACCGACGACAGGTTCAACCATCCGCCAATGTCGGGTTAAACCGTCAACCAAGTATGCGTTTTATTCATTTTTTGTTGTTTCAATTGCTAAAATTCTGCTGTTTCTATTACTAGATTCAGATATAACTATTTCTGTTACACGTAACGCAAATAAAATCAAACATTTTTTGTTTCAGTGAGACGTGACAGCAGCCAATCAATTCCGAGGCGCAAGTGCAAACAAACGTCCAATATAATATTTAATGATGGATTTCCACAAAGTAGAACCTTCATCCACGACATTTTTATTTTTAAAATTTCAATAACATAGACTCTAGCATGTATTGCTTAATAGAATATAATAACTCAATCTTTTAAAGGAACAAAGACAATCCTTGAATAAAAGTTATCAAATCTTGCTGAACTAGGTAACGCTAAAGTTAAACTCTACGAAATGCACTTAGCGTTGTAAAATATTCTACTTACCCAAGGATGAGAATTTTGTAGGCAGCCGTATTTTAAAGAAATGGCCATAGAACACGTTATATTAGATCTTAAGACGTAGCGTATTGTGACTGAGGTGGTTAACATAAAGGGGCTGATGTATCTATGACATTATACTTATTCTATTTTTAATGTGGTTTCACCTACGGAAATATCATTAAGGAATTAACATGTTAAAGATCATTCTGCCAATATTGTAG
This sequence comes from Antheraea mylitta, assembly GCA_014332785.1. Classification (NCBI taxonomy): domain Eukaryota; kingdom Metazoa; phylum Arthropoda; class Insecta; order Lepidoptera; family Saturniidae; genus Antheraea; species Antheraea mylitta. The sequence goes on along the minus strand of JACEII010000026.1, from coordinate 4,092,428 downwards.
ACAATGTTAAATAAGTATTCCGTGTACGGGTACGACGCAATGGCAATGAAAAAACAAGTGTCTTGAGAAAGTCATTTCATGTCACCATGAAAGATGAAGTACTTTCGTTGCTTAACTTTTTAAATAATGCTCATTAAGTTGCCTTATCTTAATTTGCTTATGCGATATGACCATTCATTAGAAATGCATGTACTTGAGATATGGCTACAAATATAACCCTCATTCTGTAAAAATATTTACTTTCATCTGAATTATTCATGCATGTAAAAGCATTGCTTCTTAAGTTACATCTTCATCTACTATCTATATATTAATACGTGAAGCAAATTTTTTGTATCCCTTTTTAGCCTACTTGCCGTCAACGGGTGAACTTGAAATTTGGCATAGTTAAAGTGTATATGGCGGAGAAGTGCAGAAAGCTGTTTATTTTATATAAAATGCATTAGAAGTACATTAAATTAATTAAAATATGCACTACTAACACTACTACTCGAATTTTACACAACATATACACACATGTAAATATAAAAGACATTTTGACAGCCTTCAATAATTCCGAAGTTCAAAAGAGGTTATGAAGGAGGTTATATGCTCGACTATATATTTGAACTCTTACGTTCCAGTTACCATTTTTATCCTACATTGAACAATGATATTATAAAATATAACTATTATTGTAATGTTTATTATTTTTTATGGTGAACTCACTTCAAATGATGAATTAATAAAAAAATGAGCCAAATAATACTTTTTATAATCAAAATAGGGATTTTGTTCATAAAAGTAATCCATAGCTTAGATCTTCGCGGTTACAATGTTGCAATTCAACCTCATGTATCAACAAAAAAGAATTTATTTTCCAAGGCTAATGGTAGTATTAAAAACGTCTTTGTCTTGGATTCACCATTTAATTGTATTGTGTATCCATTACTTTTTCAAACGATGATACTGGGCATATCACTATTTTTCATATTGAACAGACTACATTTCATTCAATATCACCCAGAAATACCACCCACCCATGGTGTCGTGTAAAATTAATTGAAAATTGTGTCATGGGTTGCGATAAATTTCTTTATTTTCGTAACTATGTTTGGTTAAAATTTGAGCTTTACCACCTGGTTTTTGTTTCCAATTTATAATTAATTTTCATTAACACAAAGATTTTTTTAATGATTATATAATAAAGATCATGGCAAATAGCAAATAACTGAGTAGCCATGATGAAAACCTTTAATTATAGAAGTTTACCCTTTGACTAAAGAACTCTAATAAAGTTCAAACTTCAAAAAATCAATTAACTATTGTCGAATGGGTGCGCTGGGCGTGTTAATATAAACGTCTAAATTGACAATTGACAAAGTAGAATTCATTGAATATCGTGTTTGTAATCCTGTACTTTTTCCTGCAATTTTGCCATATAATGGAGATAATTTTATAGTACACTATAGTGGTCTAAGAACAGTTTTCAAGACTTCTAGCATATGTCACTTTATAGGTGATCATTTTTTTTTCGGATTAGTTACGTACGCATTAACCTTGGTTTGAACTAATGATCATTGGAGTTGCAGTATATACACAAAAGTAGCTCAATAATTATTAATTATGCTTAAACTAGCAATTATTTATTCATCCTCTTTACGTACGTTTCTTATTTGATTTTTTGTACGTTAGATATTAAATTACCAGCCTGTTGCTTTCATCCGGTCTGGTGAAAGACATACACTGTAAAAGTATAAAAAGATGTGACAAAGACTGATCCAGCACTGCTTGCTTTCATCATGTTCTCGCATTCTTCATCAGATCATTAATCCACTTTACGAAGGGATTGCTCGCCCTGCATCTTCCGAGGCATCGCCATTACTTGAAAAACTTTTAACTCCATCAGTCAGTCGCTCTACCAGTAATCCTCCTCAAATACTATGACGTAAATCCAGCAACTGTTTATCTTAAGGCTATTAAACGTAAGAAATACGTCACATTTCGCCAATTCTATGGCCCACCAACAAAAGTAAGAGACCAAAATGTAGGCCAAACAGCAGAACGTCAAAGTTTCCGTCGGATGGGAGAAAGTTCTCAACTCAGAGACGGAATCAATGTAACTGGTAACAGATATGTCTCATACACAAGTTTCTTCAAGTTGAAGACGTTCGTGTTAATATACGTTGAATTTTAACAGTTTAATTAGAATTTAAGCAGTGCGTCCATAATAACTATATCAATATAAATAACGGAGAAATCTAATAATAAAATTAGATTATAGTTGAAGTTGTTTTAACTCTAGTTTATTACATTTTTTTTCCAAGTAGCTGTGCTATAACTAAAGATAAACAGAAAAATTCAAATACACTTCAGTATAGCTCCAGTGTTAAAAGCTTTAGAACATTTGATTTTATTTTGCAAAGTATTATGGCACCATCACATAAATGTCCATAAAGCTGCGATGACTCAATGTGTACTAGAATAAATGAAGGAAATATTCGTATCTTGTAATATAGACAAGTAAAAGACAACATAGTAATGTAGATCATAATAGTAAACCAGTTGAATGTAGAATACAGTATTCGCTTGGAAATTCTATATCTTCTATATATATAACTAGCTGACCCATGCAACTTCGTCTGCACCAAATTGTTTATCACTGATTTCAATTGTATTTTTAAACACGAAAAAAATTAATAAAACTGGTTCCCGATTGCAGCCACAACTACTGTTTCCAATTGTGAATCCAAACTATCCACGGATTCACTCAAACATATACCCAGATTATATGTGTTTTTTTTTTTAATTAGCCTAGAACCCGTTCGTCGCATCATCTACCAGTTTCAATTAAGATAAAAACTAACCTACATAAAACTAAATAAATGTCTCTACAACTCACTTTATCATAACTATCACACTTTTATACTCCATTGTATTGAAGAAAAATATATGAATACCGCGTCGAAGCATCAAACATCGCGTCGAAGCGTCAGCTGTCACTTGCTTGTAACTATTGTCTAAGAGTTAGAAACTGTTTCGAAAACGAATTTTAAATATATTTCCAATATATTTTTATAAATAATCTCTGTACCACTCACAACATAATGCCTATCACCTTCTGGTGATTTATGTATGTTGATATGTTTCTATTGTAGATTATTCTGCGTTGTTACACTGAATATTTGGCATTAAATTCATAACGTGTATTTGACACACTTGATATTGGCGAAATTGCCTACATAGGCAGTCATACCGGAAAGAATCAATCAAGCCAGCTTTATATATTATATTCATCTGAACTACGTCCAAGCTACTGGCTGGCAATTAACTGGTTTCAGCATGAATGGGTTGTCTCGTTCGGGCTAATACCAGCGTCTCACAGAAAACCAACGTGAAATAACAATGCTTGCATTGTAGTGTTTCGTTCGGTTAGTGAGAGCGCCGGAAGCCCACCTCTCTTCCTCTATCCTACTTTCTCTTCCCTTATCCTCTCCCTCCCCCATATACAAGTTAGCAACGCACTTGCGATACCTCTCGTGTTGCTAGTGTCTATAGACGATGGTGGTCACTTAATATCACGTGACCCACCTGTTCGTTTGCCTCCTATGATACAAAAAATATATATTGATATATTAAAGAACCAGCTATTCTAAAATTCTTGTTCTTCCAACGTTGCCGGCTCTTGTACTAAGGTGTCGCAAAAAAGTCTAGTTACGTTAACTACAAATTTTTATTTTTCGTTATCCTGGAGAACCCCTTCCGTTTTATGGGACAAAAAATCTTGGATGTAGCCTTGTAATATCAGTTATCACTGTGTTAAATTTCGTTAAAATTGGTTCAGTACTTTCAGAGTAATACGGGTTTAGATTCTAGACTTTAATCCTTTATCCTGAAGAACTCTGCGTTTTATGGGACAAAAATTTATTTGATGTAATCTCGTGATATAAATTATCACTATATCAAGTTTGGTCTAGATTGGTTAGGTACTTTCAGAGTGAGGCGTGTTCATAGGGACAGACATACAGACAAAAATTGTAAAAAAATTATTTTTGGCTTCTATATCGATAACATGGTCTACTCTGAATGAAATTTTCAAAAAATATTTAATGTACAGATTTCGATTTGTTACAGTTTTATTATAGTATAGAAGATAGATAAGAATGTAAATCTAAAGTACTGGGATCACGATAAAACCTCACCAAGAAAATCATAAAGATATCGCGACTTCGTCCACGTGTAACCTAAAAACAGTGACTAAGAAATAAAAAAAATGAGTAGCATAAAAAGTTTTTGTAATTTTAATGACGACGAGACTTAAGTACGAGAGAAAAGCAGGTAAGTAAATGGACTTAATAATTGACAAGATTTTATTTGTCACCGTGTTTAGGTTACACGTGGGCGAAGTCGCGGGCACAGCTAGATACTAATAAAATTGGATATATATCTACAAGAATATTGTATGCATAGAAATGGTTGTATATCTTAATTAAATAAAAACATATTTAAGAGTTTTACGTTAAACCTTATTGCGCAATGTTAGTTCGATAAGTTAATGTAATAAGGAAAAAAAAAGAGATTTTCACAAAATGTTAACTGAAAGTAAATTTTGTGAGAGAAATAACGTTTAAAAATACATAAATTGAAATAAAATAAAATGTATTACAAAGTAACTTAATATTGTAGAGTAATACACTTCAGTAGACGGCGAAATACAAATGTGTAAATTATTAATTTTTGTAATGAAAATGTATAAAACGCAAAACATTCGTTTCTGGGAATAGTTGTTTTACTTTGAATAATTTTAAAAATAATATATAGAATTACGCTACGTTTTACCAAATAAATTAATAAATAAGCTATTAGTTATTTAATTTATAGTATAATTCAATTTTTAACCACTATTAAGCATCATTCATTAACGTCAATTGTTAGTCAAAATAACACGTTTCAAAAGTAAAAAGAACATATCACAGTAGTTTAATTTATCTTTAATTCGGTATATTTAAGCTTAGAAAATGTCTATAGTGCGATTGAAAGAATTGAAAACTCACAATGCTTGACGCTTTCGAATTTTTAAAATAATTATAGTTTGAGTTACAACACTGAAACTTCACGAGTTGTATATTGGAATTATTGACATATTTTTTACATCTATTAGCTCTCCAAGCAATAAGTATATTTATTTTAATAAATAATCAAACATATGAGGGGGTGCACAGCCTCAATACGAAATATTAATATTAAATGTACACAGGCCTCTATACTACGCGTCTCTAGTCTAACGTAAGCCGCACAAGCGCAATACGGTCGGTCACACTTGCTAGCATGTCATGGCGCGAAATCATAAGTTTATCTCCTGCCAAAAAAGTACCGTTCAACGTGTCTAATGAAGATCCCACATTGCAAATTGCAAAAATGCATTCTTCTGTTTTTGCAAAACCATCGCATTTGCGAATTAATTTAAGCCCCTTTTGCATGTGGAGTGACATTTGAAGTGACACAGGGTTAATAACAATTTAATGTTATGAGATTATATCATGCTAACTGTACCCACAGCTCTGTACACATTTTTAAAAAGTATATTAAAGAATTATAAAATTTTGAGACCATATACAATTATAGAAATGCTATTTAAAAACAACTGTAAGTATAACACGCACGCCACTTACAGTAAAACATGTAACGTGTACATTAGATATATAAATACTAACAGCGGGCCAAATGAGGTTTGTCATCAGCAACATATTTGAAATCTTAATCAACCATAAACTACCTACTGAGTAATACTGACTCACATTGCCATTATAATTAAGACTTTGTGACTACACAAAAGATAAGATCTTATTAGGAAGACCTCTATATCAATAATGTTATTAATAAGTATAATGTCGAATTGTAAACAATAAGCTGATAATTAATTATCTAATTTAATAATAAAGAATGAGTTGAAAGTTACTACTAGTGAAAGTTCCTTGAAAGTCGGACCAACCGTTCTGGAGATAGCATTGTGGAGAAGTCGTGGTTAATACTCGTAGCTAGCCTAAGTATTTTTTTTGTAAATTTTGCTGTAATTTTAGCTATCTGCCAATGAAATTCCCTTCAAAATCGGTCAAGCCGTTTTGGAGATTACCCGGAACAAACAGACAGACCGACAAAAATTTTAAAAATTGCATTTTTGTTATCAGTACCTTGTATCCTTTCGTACCCAATCAGTAAAAAATATTAATTTTGATATTACATACAGACACCTTATTTTTTTTCATATCTATAGAATAGATAATGAGAAATCACATGTAAATAGACATTTTTTTTAATGATGGAGTCAACTGATTTGATTACCAAACCAATAGGCTATGATAAAATGTAGAACAAGCATCGGAACGATAAAGTTTTCAGAGTTGTAGACAGTTCACAATTGGAAAACAGATTCTGTTGAACAGACAAATGTAAGAGTCTCTGAAGTGATACAAATGTATATAAGCTGACGGTATAATGGCAATTGTATTTTTTTAAATACTGTCACATTTTATGTTTCTCTAAGAATTTGCCAACAATAATCGTTTACTTATTAAATATGCTTCAAAGATATTACCAAATTTTATAAATTCTAGAATTTGCGTGCCTATACATTTATTCTTAAATATACTTCAAAGATAAAGTCCTTTTGGTGAGACTTCTGTGTAGAAATCACATTATGATATACGCTCTTCAACGATTTGGTTCTAACAAAATTTAAAGAATGAATTTCATAGTCTAGATGAAATTTCTCATCGATGTTAATTATTCATTTTAATATACCTTTAAAATATATTTTACCTCTTTTTAAGTTAATGGTTAATGTTAAATGATTTCATTAAAATCTGATAGAAAACGGCGATCATAATTACGTTGGGATTCAATGAAATCTTAAATTTGCTATGCGTAGGAATTTACTTTACGTCTGCTAGAAAACTAATAAGAAATTATCAGTTATTAAGAAATACTTACCGCATAGAATATATATATAATTATACCATAATTTTACGTTGGACTGTAAATTTAAGAATATCGTGAAAGTAACCCAAAAGTAACTTTTCCTACTTAACTATAGTTAGTTTTTAAATGCAAAACTTAAAGGCAATTCCATTCATCATAACCTTTGACTCCAAAGGTAGTGTGGCGCAGTAAAAAAAGCCAATAAAGTTCGCTTTGAGCGTTCATCCACCGTAGGGAGGCTAAATTAATGTACGTTTTAGAGAGTTGCCATGGCAGTGGATCAATTTTTAAATTCCCCATTACTTTCTCGCCCATCTTAACGTACTTGATATGAAACTTGATGTTTAAAGTAATATTATAAGTTATTGCAGAATTTATTGAAGTATCATGTTACTAATAATGTATATATTATGTCCAGCAGTGGGGATGAAAATATTAAAAAAAAAATGTGCTGTATATTGATACGGAAACGATAATTTCTGTGTCTTAACTTAAAACTCCATGACATTAATTTGTGGCCGCCTCCTGCAGTCATATAAAAATATATAATATAAATAATTAAATAATATTGCTACATGTAAGCCGCATCTTATTAAGCAACATGGTCGTCAGCTGAGGCGCGGGAGGCGAGTCACGCGCATCGCGCGCCTTCTACGCTCCCACCAGTACGCTTTTAGACACCACTGCGCACCCTCGCATTTTGTAGTTATAGTTACACTTTTGTTTTGTTATTAGTTTGTCAGAACTTTTATTTAATTTGGTGGACATTAATAAGTGATACTACCACTCGATTGCCACACTGGTGACCCCGAACACTGAATCTTCTCGGAGTGTTTCGTTTTAAAATGGCGTCGAACAACGACAACAGTGAAGAAGCGGCGGCTCACATGGCGGCCGATGTTTTCCGAGTAGGCGTGAAGCTGCCTCCATTTTGGGCAGACGAACCTGCCGTATGGTTCGCACAAGTGGAAGGCCTTTTCGGCTCTCACGCATCACAGAAGACAAAACGAAATTCTACTTCATAATTTCACAACTGGAGCACCGCTACGCAGCAGAGGTAAAAGACATAATTATTTCACCTCCCGCTGGTAAAAGCTATGAGACTTTAAAAACCGAGCTCATCAAACGACTTTCTCAGTCCCGAGAGAAAGAAGTTAAACAGTTGCTAACTCACGAAGAACTAGGAGACCGTCACCCATCGCAATTTCTGCGACATTTGCGTCATTTTGCAGGCTCTGAAGTGCCGGAGGAATTTCTAATAAGTATTTGGACCAGCCGTTTACCAACACATATCCAGATTGCAATAGCGTCACAACCGAAGTCTGACCTTAACTGTCTAGCCGATTTAGCCGACACTGTGATGGATATTGTCCAAACGACACCATATATTGCGTCTACATCGGCTGCTTCCAACGCTACATTAGAAATGATGGCAAAGCAGATAACTGAATTAACAAAAAAAGTAGAAGTATTATCCACGGAGGGTCGTAGGTCACGCCCACCATTTCGAATAAGGCAACACAGTCGCAGCCGAAGCAACACGCGTTCGCAATCTAATTATAGTCGTTTTCCGACATGTTGGTACCATAATAAATACGGCACAAAAGCAAATAAGTGCCAAAAACCCTGCGATTACCGACCGGGAAACTAACAGGGTGGTCGCTAATGGCGACGAACGACTACCCTAGCTCAGGTCGCCTCTTCGTCACGGACAGATGGTTGAAGACACAATTCTTGGTCGACACTGGTAGCAAACTCTGTGTCTTCCCCAAATGCCTGTTAAAACAAAGCCGACCGAAAACAACATATACACTATATGCAGCGAACGGAAGTAATATAGCGACCTATGGCTACGTGCATATGATTCTAAATTTGGGGCTACGAAGAAATTTTCCGTGGCGTTTCACAGTGGCCGATGTCACAAAACCAATTATCGGCATTGATTTCTTAGCGTTTTACAACTTGGTAGTCGACGTCCGAAACCAAAGGCTTATTGATGTCACCACTAATGTAGCATCATCTAGGGCAGCTGTTTTGTCAACTGTCACGATGTCTTCAGTGAAGACACTGACAGGTGATTCGAAATTCTTGAGAATACTGAAAGAATACGCAGATATCACACGTTCATCTGGTATTACCCACAACTCCAGCCACAACACTGTTCACCACATCAAAACTACACCTGGACCTCCAGTATTCTGTACTCCACGCCGCCTTGCACCAGACAAGCTCAAGATAGCCAAACAGGAATTTGAGGCTATGCTGACAAATGGTACAGTGAGACGCTCGAATAGTCCCTGGTCATCTCCATTACATCTGGCGCCGAAAAAAGATGATGGATGAAGACCATGTGGCGACTACCGTCAACTAAATTCGAGGACAATTCCGGATCGTTATCCGATACGCCACATACACGATTTCGCCCACAATTTATCAGGCTGTCGTGTGTTCTCTACAATACATCTGGTAAAGGCATATAATCAGATAAGAGTGGCAGAAGAAGATATTTGCAAAACCGCGATAATAACACCCTTCGGTTTATTCGAATACCCATACATGAATTTTGGCTTGAGGAACGCGGGCCAAACTTTTCAACGATTTGTAGATGAGATGACTCGTTGTTTAGATGAATTCCGCTACCCATATTTGGATGATTTCATAATATTTTCGAAAACGGAAGAATCCCATGAAGACCATCTTCGCCAAATATTCACCAGGCTGCAAGAGTTCAACATGGTGATAAATCCATCCAAATGTGTATTCGGCATGCCTGAAGTAACATTTCTCGGATATTCCGTTTCATTAGAAGGTGTGAATCCACTGAAAACCAAGGTAGAAGCTATAAATAGCTTTCCAACTCCAAAAAACGTTAAAGAACTAAAGCGTTTCCTAGGTACGATAAATTTTTACCGAAGACTCATCCCAAACGCAGCGAGATGTCAAGCAACTCTTAGCGCTTTACTCACTGGATCAATAAACGGATCACATCCAATCGATATGTCTGATGAATCCCTGAAGGTATTCGAGAACTGTAAGGAGAGCCTATGTCAAGCAACACTTCTTGCATTTCCCGATCTCGAGGCAAGATTAGCAGTTGTGGCAGATGCTTCAGATGTCTCTATAGGAGCTGCTCTGCAACAGTACAAAGAAGGCAGTTGGCAACCACTTGCTTTCTTTTCACGCAAGTTAAGTCCTACGCAACAACGTTACTCGCCATACGATAGAGAACTATTGGCGATTTACGAGGCGCTGAAATATTTTAGGTACATGGTCGAAGCACGACACTTCACAATATTTACCGACCACAAGCCATTATGTTTTGCGTTCCATACACGCAAAGATAAGTGTTCACCACGACAATTCAGACACCTCGACTTCATAGCCCAATTCACCACCGACATCCAACATATATCTGGAAAGGATAACGTCGTTGCTGATACTTTAAGTCGCATCGAAGAAACATCAAAACCCGTAGATCTCAAATCCTTGGCGAAACTACAAGAAGTAGATTCTGAATTACTAGAACTGCTCAAAGGTGAAACATCATTGAAACTTACAAAAATTTCAATACCTGGAACTGATATTAAATTATACACTGACAAATCAACAGATATAACTCGACCTTACGTACCCAAAGAAATGCGACGTCGAGTATATGAGAGCCTACATTCACTCAGTCATCCTGGTGCTAATGCTACTGCCCAACTTGTGTCGCAACGTTATGTATGGCCAGGTATACGCAAAGATTGCCGAGAGTGGACAAAAACTTGCTACCTATGTTAACGTGCCAAAATAACAAGACATGTATCTTCTCCTCTTAGTGCATTCAAAATACCACGCACAAGATTTAGAAGCCTGCATATCGACCTCATCGGGCCATTGCCAATATCCCATGGTTATAAGTACGGCCTAACCGTCGTCGATAAATTCACACGGTGGCCAGAAGCTATACCCATTATGGACATATCAGCAGAGACTGTACCAAGAGCACTATTATCGAGATGGATCGCTCGTTTTGGATGTCTATCTGAAATTATAACTGACAGAGGAACACAATTTCAATCGTCACTCTTTAAATACCTATCAGAAATTACAGGATTCCAGCACAAAAATACTACTGCATACCATCCAGCCTGTAAAGGACTTGTAAAAAGATTTCATAGACAGTTAAAAGCCGCAATAACATGCCACGGAAATGAAAACTGGACTAAAACACGACCATTAGTACTTCTGGGCATAAGAAGCGCATATAAAGAAGATCTGCAAGCGTCTTCTGCGGACCTTGTATACGGTGAAACATTAAAATTACCGGGAGAGATCTTTAATCCGAAAACAAATACAACAACTGATGTTACTGATTTTACTGCACGGCTCCGAGCATTTACTACCACAATTCAGTCGCAACCAGCATCAAGACACTGCAAAAAATCCATTTTTGTTTACAAAGATCTTGCGACTGCTACTCATGCCTTCCTGAGAGATGATTCTTACCGTCGTCCACTGCAACTCGCTTACACTGGTTCGCACCGAGTTGTGGACAGAAACGAAAAAGTATTTAAGATCATTGTAAATGGGAAAATACTAACCGTGACAATCGACAGATTAAAGCCCGCATACATGCTCGCAGATAATCCAACAATAAATTTCAAACAGCTATCGAATCCACCTAAAAGTAAAACAAACACTGCAGGACCTGAAACGACACAACCTGACCAGAACAGACCAATTGAAAGGGATCGTAGAACACGATCTGGGAGAAAAGTGATATTCCCGGATTATTATCGCCTTTAACTCGGTCTCTGGAGGGGAGTGTGTGGCCGCCTCCTGCAGTCATATCAAAAATATATAATATAAATAATTAAATAATACGGCTACATGTAAGCCGCATCTTATTAAGCAACATGGTCGTAAGCTGAGGCGCAGGAGGCGAGTCACGCGCATCGCGCGCCTACAACGCTCCCACCAGTACGCTTTTAGACACCACCGCGCACCCTTGTATTTTGTAGTTGTAGTTACACTTTCGTTTTGTTAGTGTTAAAATATCAATAAATGCAGTTGTTAGTTTGTCAGAACTTTTATTTAATTTGGTGGACATTAATAAGTGATACTACCACTCGATTGCCACAAATTATTAAGGACAAATGAGTCCCGCGCCTCTTTCTGATGATAGTATCTAGTTTCGCTTATTGTCATTGAATTGCGTATAATAATATTATTATTGAGAAGTCAAAATGTATACTAATTATTACGATTGAGCAAACCTACAGATTCAATTTGTAAAAGTTCTGTAAACTCTATATTAATGGTCAAACGTGAGCTTATGTTAATGTCTATGTGATATTACTAATTGTGCTTGGCTTCCAGTTATCTCAAATTCCTTACGATATTTGATCGATGAAGATGTTGCTTTGCGGAAATCGATTATTAAATATTATAGTGAACGTTAGTTAACATTTTCGCCTGGATTTGTTTGCCCACTGCAGCGTCTCACTATAACAAATAACGTTTCATTTTATATTTATTTTTTAATATTCATTAATAGAAAGAGCAAAATATTTAGCAACTGAGACACCAAAAAATAATTAAAGCACGTTCAGATTGACGGTTGAACCACACGTTGGCAGTTGAACTAGTATTGTAAAAGAAGTTGGTATGTAACTGTTAAATATAAAAATTAGACCATCTGCCCTCCTCCATTCACCCTCTCCCTCCTCCCCTCCTTCCTCCCTCTCTCCTCCCTTACTCCGCTTCCCTATTCCCCCTCCCTCAAACACAGACTGGCATCTCACTTGCGACTCCCCTGGTGGTGCAAGTGTCTATGGACGTTGGTGATCACTTAACATCAAGTGGCCCACCTGTTCGTTTGCCCTCCTATGATATAAAAATATATAATTCAGTAAAAAATGTTGTAGATTAACGTGTAATCACCACATTTGATTACACGTATTTCACTCTGTTAAAGAACATCTTCAAAGAGCGGCGAGATCAAGATGGGCAGGTGTTCCTTAAGAAGAAATACGGTCTGAAATAAATTTAATAGTAAGTTAAAATAGTTAGGTATATGTTCCTGATTTAGTTGCGACCACAATACATACAGTTATAAGCCAGTCACAGTGATTCTTTTCTTCTTAGGTTTCAAGATCAGCCAGTGTATGTCCAGAGACGCTTCCAGGCCGGCATGATCGAAATGCCGGTATAATAAATCTGGTGACAATTTTCTTCGCTTTTGAATTTCAATATACCTTCACACCATTAGGTACACTATTATCATGTTATAATTAGATAAAAAAACGTACTTTTAACCCTTTAACCATTTATTTTAATACACACAAAATAAGTAGGGTTGTAATAATTTATCCAAGGTACGTTGGCATCACTATTGATAAGGATGCCACCCGCCTAAGCAATTAGAGGTGTCGTTGAATAATTCAATATCATTGTTGAACTATTTTTATGACGTTAGTGAAAATTTAAATCAGGGTATGAAAATAGATTTTGAAAGTGGGCAATAAACGTTTAAAAAGTGAATCTTTTCAACGCTCAGTATGAAAATATTCCTTTATTAAGCGAGTAAAACTTCAAATTTCTTTTATGTAAATCATTTTTTTAATATACTATTGATTTTACATATTATTATGACAAAAAAGGATTAGAAAATAACTTATCACCTACGGCCGGACATTTTCATATATAAAATCATTAACAAAGTTCTCTGCCACGTTTGTCTGTTCGCGATAAACACAAAAATTACTGAACGGATTTTCGTGTGGTTTTCACCGATAGATAGAATGATTCAGAAGTTCATATCATATAATTTTCCTACGTATTTTTATTATCAGAGCGGGACAAAGTGCGCCGGGCCCGCTAGTAGATATTTATAAGAATAATAAGAAGATTATGCTCGACTGAAAAGCTTAACACATTAATAATACTTACACTATTTATATCATTGATAAATTAAATTATTTATCATTAAATATTGATAAACGTTTGAAAAAAAAGAACAAGAGTAAATGAATTCAGATATTAAACTAAAATTAACCTATGGAAAGAAAACAAGAAGGCAGATATACTTAAAAAAAAAATTGAAATAAAGTCTTGTTTAAACAATCATGGATATAAAATGTGTGTGAGAGATGAACCAGGCCATCCCTGGTCCTTTTGGATATTCGCGATAACAAGCTCCTTTAGGCTATAGAGCGTGTTAAAAATTTACCTTTGCTGCGATTTTTCTTTGTTTTTCATTTATAAATTTTAGCATTTGACCACAACCTCATGTTGTTCTCTGATGTTAAACTATGACGTTTTTTTTTATATACCATACAGGAGGCAAACGAACAGGCGGGTCACCTGTTGTTAAGCGTTCACCGCCGTCCATAGACACTAGCAACCTCAGGGGAGTCGCAAGTGCGTGCCTGCCTATGTTTGGGAGAATGGAGAGAAAGAGAGGTGGATTAAAGGAGAGGGGAAGGCAGAGGAGAGGGGAGGGTAAGGGTTTTAGTGTCAAAAGGATATTATAGAGTAGATCAGTATGTAAACGATAGTGATGTTTGGAATTGACTTCTCTCTGTGCATTATTTTGACGTTTATATGTGCCTTATTAGGGCCTAAACTGAATAAAGTATTTTTCATATTGTGACAATATTTTCTGAGCTTTAAAAAAAATAATGCATTTATTTTATTAGCAAAATGTTCTTAACTATTGATGAACAAAGCTCTATATATTACTTATTTGGGTTATGTGTTTGTTTCTGATACATCAAGTTTCCGTCGTCTTATAGTGAGCTCGAGATGAGGTACGTAGTTGTTGAGAAATCCAAATCGGCGGATATCTATTTTCAAGAGAAATGTTTGATTAGATAATCACAATAGCAAACATAAATATTAAATATCACAATTTTGAATTGGCAGACTTGCTATCTTATTTTTATTGGCGTTATTCAAATGCAAATCAGTACATATGTGTAATCATTTGTTCCAAATTTTGTTACAGGTACTATGTTTTTAGAGGCCATAATTACTTTGAATAAACATCTGTTAATCAAGCTGTATGCTTGAACTTAAAAATGGTTAGACTAAATTTTGTACACGAGAATTCAGTAGCATTTTCCAAATCATAGTGCATTAAACGAAATAAATTTTAAAAATTGAACTTTTATTTGTTTTCAAGTAAAATTTGAAAAGTAGCAAGATATAAAAATTATAAGTACCAATTTTAGAAATTATGAAATTCCACAGTTATTTAATGATGAAAATAGCTACAGTCTAATAAAACCGATACAGTTGCAAGCGTAGCTAGTAGGTATATTCAATTAAATGGACTATGATTAAAGAGGCATGTATAGAACAAATACAACATTGTACTCCATGGCCAATGTACTTGTATAACAATAATAGAAACTATAACAAATAAGATTTATTTAATATAATAGAAACTTGATAGACACAAGAAAGGTAAACAATTACATTGATGATACTAATATTTGATCTTATTCAATTACCGACGCCATAGACAAAGCAAGGGGTGTAAGGGGTGTCAAATAACATCTTAAGACTGGAGACACCCAAGCCAACCTCACCTGCACGTGGTGCACCCTGCTGAATAACGAACGAGGCAATGGCGAAAGCGGGGTGGTAGGGTTTTACAGCCCTACTGGATCGCAACCACCATGCATATGACGAAAAAGCCCGTCATAGTGACTCGCTTCTGCGCGTCGCGTTTCGGGATCAGCCTGTGCATATCCAGTACCGGGTGACTTTCGTCATTATGGCCGGCATGACAGCGGCGACCGGTGATGGATAATCTGTCTCTCGGTGGTTGCCGAAGTTTTTGGATTGTACTATGCTTAACATCAGGCATAGTGCAGTCACTATGTCGTGCGTCGATAAAAAAAGCAACTGTTGGCGATAGCTCTCAGTCAAGTATCCACTCTAGTGCTTCATACTAATCAAATAACCAGCTAAATTGATCGAATATCAGAGGCATTCTTATATTTAATGGAAAAATCATTTAGAAGAAAGTTTACAGACCTCAAAATTACATCGAAATTACTTCGAAATTACATTGTAATGTAGAGTTAATTTTAAATAGTATGTTTGGATAAAGCCCGATACAAAATTCACCATAAAAAAAGATATCACCTATAATATTTTCACTTAAAAAATCCATATAATATCAGTAAGGTTCTATGCGGATAAATTGGTTATTGCGGATATTTGAGGATTTCTCATGTACAAATCTGACACATCTCTATTGTACACTAATCCTAAGTTACGTATGTTTGTTTTGGCTGGATCCTTTCATATCCAACTACGCGTAGATTCGCTTGAGTGTGACCATAATACATTGTTAGTGGAATGTCTGTTTATGCAAATATTAACCACAAGAAGAAACTTTCTATAAGCATATTTTACAATCACAAATCATTCTTATTCGAAACTATAAAATAAATCATAGACGATGACTGATTACGATCTTTAAATCTTTAAAATGTTCAAATCTAAACGTTAATAATAAATACATAAAATAATAATGTCGCAGTGCGCGCGTCACTGAAAAATTAATGTATTATAATAATTATAATGTATTTTATCAATTAGCTAAAAATTAATTATGACGATAGCTTTTTTTTATTTCATTTTTGGCAATCAATCTTTCAGATTATTACTGCCATTGTCACGTAGTCAATAATATTACAAGCGCCGTACGATCATTTCAATAATAAGCGTCGTATGAATCAATATTTTTTTTTCTTTTTTTTTATAGAAGCACGACAAAGTGACTGCACTAAGCCTGATGTTAAGCATAGTACAATCCAAAAACATCGGCAACCACCGAGAGACAGATTATCCATCGCCGGTCGCCGCTGTCATGCCGGCCATAATGACGAAAGTCGCCCGGTACTGGATATGCACAGGCTGATCCCGAAACGCGACGCGCAGGAGCGAGTCACTATGACGGGCTTTTTCGCCATATGCATGGTGGTTTCGACCCAGTCGGGCTGTAAAACCCTACCACCCCGCTTTCGCCATTGCCTCGTTCGGTGATCAGCAGGGTGCACCACGTGCAGGTGAGGTTGGCTTGGGTGTCACAAGTCTTAAGATGTTACTCGACACCCCTTACACCCCAAAATTCTAACAAGATGGTGGATCCCTTGTTACAACCTTTCAGGGAGTTTTTGTGGCATCTTAGAATTTAATGCTCCGTGGTATTATTTTCCATTCACTTCACTTATGCATAGCAAACTAACTATATTACGTAAAACACCACCAAATTTACAAAATATAGAGTCAAAAAACACAAGATTATGAATAAAATATAAAATCCACTAAATGAAAGACTAAAATCCCGCCAAAAACTCAAACGATAGCTTTATTTAATACAAAGTTATTTAAGTTTTAGGAAACTACTACTCCGGTACTAGTCCGGTGAAGCAGAGACCTTGCTGGGTCAATAGCGTAGTCACTTTGAAAAAAAAAAAGAAACTACTACTTTTATAGGTAAGTTTTACACGCTGATCGATGCGTTTTGTTACAATGAAGAAATGGGGTAAGCGGTATGCTTCTTTATCATTTATTCGTTACGGCTAATATTAACAAGTGTATTAATAGAGTGGAGAACGGTATTCATTTAGACACGAATGTATTGTCATATTACAAGGAATTTAATGTTAATTGTAAGCTTGTGATGTTGTAGGGGGTAATCTCAGGAACTACTGGTCCGATTTAAAAATTTCTTCAGCGTTACATAGCTCATTTATCAAGGCAGGTTATAGAATATATATCATCGAAATCAATAGAAGCGGAGCACCAGTGGAAAATGTTTCAAAATCGGGATTTTTTTACCTCACGTGAGCTTCTGCTGCGTGTTAGCGTTAGCCAAAGTAACTATTACTACGCGGACGAAGTCGCGGGCAGCGTCTAGTCTATACATATACATAATAAGAGTATAAGTCTAATGTATCTCTAATTTTTAGACTCTTATAAAAAAAACGTTACAATATCTAGGAATAAGTAATAAAATACAATTCAAGCATTTTTAGAAATGTCGGTTTGTACAAATAAACATCACTGCTAATATATCGCTTTCATGATAAAATATTTTCGAGACCACAAAGCATATTTCTGAGTAACATTTAGTGTTTGTTTCATTAAAATCGATTAGATTTGTCAAAAGTTATAGTAATTTTAATGACGACGCGACTTAAGTACGAGAGAAAAATAGATAAGTAAACAGACTTAAAACGTTCTGATGATACCGGTCCAACATCTATGAATAGAGTTAGCTTAAGTTAGCTTAGATAGGTCGCGAATTGTTCTAGTTCGGTGAAGCTGTTAAGACCTTGCTAGGTCAATAGCGTAGTAAGTTCGAAAAAAAAAGTCGCGAATTGCATGTATCACGCAACAGCCCAAGCCAAGGTGTACCGTGCACCCTTGAGCTAGCTGCCAAAATAAAATCGGCTTAGTGCTTTAAGCGCTCGCCTTAGTAGTCCGGTGAAGTTTTTAAGACCTAGCTAGGTCAATAGCGTAGTCAGTTCGAGAAAAAAAAAAAACGTTTAGATGACTTTATCGCTCACTGTTTTGTACATCAAGTCCCACGTAGACGAAGTCGCGGGCATAGCTAGCTAAATAATATATCGCAACGAATCAAAGTAAAATGAATCGTTAATCGCTCGTAACAAATAAATTAAGGAATTATATAACATTTTTAAAAACCTTTAATGAATACTAAATGCTGTTTTTCAACTCAAAAAGTTAAAAGGCAAAGATAAATCCCGATACAATTAAGTGTTTGACACGTGCAACGTATTTTGAACGCGAAAAAAAAAATGCACCGACATCGACATGTGTTTTGCGGCAAATGTCCCACACTTTAATCGTATTGGCCTTTTTTATTCAGATACAAAAAACCAGATCTGTTTCAGATTACATTTAAATATCCTTAGGTTTAAAAGAAGTCACAAAAGAGTTTTTTATAAAATGTTATCTGCAATGAATGGCTTTACTAAAATTTATTTTTGTTATACTTCTTTGTATAATCTATTGTTGACTTACAAACATATTTAACATAAACTAGCTAATTGGGATTTCGTCTGTGTTACTTATTATCTTAATGTTCTATTGATGTATATTCGAATAAGGAAGTGGTTGTAATGTCAACATAGTTGTTTAGTCAGTTTGTAATTTAGTCTTAATAATAATGTATAAAATACAAGATTATTTCTAATATAACACTTAACAAAATATTTTACTAGAAAGCTCGGCGAACGTTGTCCTGCCTTTATAATAAAAAAAATCCTTAATGTCAACCGCACAGCAATTTACCGGGTCCAATTATGAATCTAAGCCATTCTTGAATCGACCTGAACACATAAAAAAATCATTAAATCTGTCCAGTTCTTTAGGAGGAGTTCAGTCATATATATACATATGGATAGAAGAATTATATCTATATAAAGAATGTAACGAGGAAAAAATGTTACCACCACACCGCTTGCCCCGTTTATCCAAAGCAACAAAGCACACATTACTTTACGCTTAGTACTTATGAAATCGTTATTTCTTGATCTTTTAGTAACCTAATATTAGTAGTAGTAATAATATTCGTCCAATAGGACAGGCGAAGGCAAATATATATCACTGCTACAACACTACACGTTCACCCCCACACACGTGCACGCCTACACGCTTACACATGAAATTGGAAGGGTTTACTTTTTTTTCTTCCCTTATCGAACTGAAAAACTCTCAATTTTCCGATAATAAATATATGGAGGAGTTGTTGAGGCGTGTATGCTTGGTACACATATACGTTTCAACAACTCATACATATATGAATTAGCTAAGATAGGTCGCGATTTTGCATGCAACAGGCAACAGCCAAGCCGAGGAGTGCCGCGCACCCTTGAGCTGGTTGCCAAAATAAAATCGGCTGAAGGCCTTAAGCGCTCGCCTTAATAGTCCGGTGAAACTGTTAAGACCTTGTTGGGTCAATAGCGTAGTCATTTCGAAAAAAAAAAGACAGGTGAAGGATACTGCCAATTCTGAAGTTGTCAATATCTGTGATTGTTGTATATTCTGTAGTGAGTTTTATTCTATGTTCAAGTTAATATAAAGGCATACGCGCCTAATCTTTTATATAATATTTCGCAAATTTTTTAACGATCTTCTTTATCTTAATTTTCAAGTCATTTCTTTTGCCAATTCTGAAGTTGTCAATACAGATAGTTCTTATGTATTCTTTAGTCTGTTTTCTTCTATGTCCGAGTTAATGTAAAGGCATTTTTATCTTCTTAATCTTCGAATAATCATTAAAAAATGTTCTGATATATCCATGTTTTGTCAGGATATCAGGATAAGTCAGGAGGTCTATATTCAAGTAAAGCGTCTTGCGTTTTACCATTTCATTTACTATTTCAACTAAATTACTAACTATTTATTACTATTCCAATTAAATTCAATTAGATATTACTATTTCAATTAAATTCAATTAAATTACTATTTCAACGTAATAACATGATGGTGGTTCTCTTGTTACAACTTTCCTGGGAATTTTTGTGGCATCCCAAAATTCACGGTCCGTAGTATTATTTTTCATTCACTTCACTTATGCACAATAAACTAACAATATGACATAAAATACCACCAACTTTACATAATATAGAGTCAAGTAACACAAGATTATGAATAAAATATAAAATCCACTACATGATAGACTGAAATGCCGCCAAAGACTCTAATCTAATATTAAATGAAGCTATCGTGATATTTTTAAATAGGGATTAAGTGTCTGTAAATTGAAAATTAAAAAAAAAAAAGATTATCCAGTAGTTTTTGTGTGATGCAATTTTATTGATATTTAATACAAAATATAATTACAATGTATTTATTTTTTTGCGAAAACATTTAAAAAGGTATTAATGTATATAATACTAATAATAATAATAATAATGTATATATATGTATATGTATGTATATATAATGTATATATATTTAACAATAGTTTACCTTTACAATACATAATATCGTTATTATAAACACAAAATTGTAATAAATCCTTGCGTTAGAATATAACATCACAATCACTCGAAGTTTAAAAAAAAAATAAAAATAAACGCAACAATAAAATAACGCCTAAAACCATATACAGGCAATAAAGTTGCAAATGTATACATTTCCAGTCGCACCATTTATTGTTATGGGCTCAGTTTTCTTGCCTTACTAGCTCCGGTATTTATCGCATATAGCAACGCAGAGTTCTATATTACAAACTTATTCTTGCCGTCCTAGAAACTGGGAATAATTGAAAATGAGGCTAAACACGTTGGCATAAGGTTGGATAAGTTAAGAACTGCGAGTTTTTAAATAGATAAATTAAAAGTTGCAGATCAACCGCAAGAAATCATAGCTAAGTTTGTATACCGAGAGGAAGCGGCTTCGAGTATTTTTGGCACAAAAACAAATGAGCGCCAGTTAAAGTTTAAATGTGTTGTAAATTATTATAACGTTCTAATTTATTTTGCCTCCTCTTACACTAGTCTTGATGTAGTTTTTATGATTAATTAAGGGAATCGAATGAAGAATATGGCAATTTCTTAACATAATATATCGTTTATTGTTTTCCTGTATGAGACCAATGCAGACTATATCTCAAGAATTTACATTGCGTTGTAGTCTGTAACGGAATTTTGGCTTTGTCGGTTGAAGCCAGGATGTTGTACAGGTTAGCCAATATTGCTATCAATAGGAGGTAAATAGTGATCATCTGTGTGTAGTTTTTATTATATATGCATTCCAATAAGGGTGGCATGGTCGCTTTGTGAACAAACCCTTATAAAAAAAGAATTACAAAAAAATCACAAAAGAGTTACAGCTGTTAAGCATCCATTTTGTTATTAAGGCATGAGTGGACTGTACGTAATAATACGAGTAAGTAAGCGCATTGTAAATCTAAAAATAACAGTAACTACCTAGATATTTTTATAATCTATCTATTGGTATACCTGTACATTGGCTTATCTCGACACATGACAAAATAAAAGAGAGTAACAGAGTAACTGTGAGGGATTTATCACCATATACAGAAGTCCTCTGACTCCACTAAGTTACTTAATATCCATCGAATAATTGCAAATTGCAATATGCTTTAAAATCTTACAGTAGCGGTTGCTGCGCCTGGTGTAAGCGAGCCGCTGTTCTGTCAACCACAATTGTCATGTCCAACATATAACATCTACCTAAGTACCTAAACTAAAATATACGAGATTTTGTAATTCGAAGTAATTGGATGAAATTGCGAATATCGTATTAGAAGCATCTCGAATGTAAAGGTAAAACCCAACTCCTTTAAACTCGGACGGTTTCGTTTATTTATTAAAAAATGGTCCATTACAATTTCCAGGTTATTCATTCATGGTAAATATGAAACACTTCGTTTATTTCATCTAAAATCACCACCAAATGTCTCCATAAATCGGTCTTGTTGTCAAATTATTACTCCAACAACTGCTTCTCTTTAATTGGCTACTTCTACAATTTCTCATTAAACTTCACCCTTAAATGAATGTAGTATAATTTTCTGATGATTTAAAGCAGTGTCTGAGTTGTTCCCAACTGTGCAGATGATAGAAGAAGCTGATGCAAAATTCATGGACGTTTAATTACCCGGGACACAGTTTAGTTAGCACAGGTATGTAAAAAATCTGTACTCATCTCTCAAGTCTCAAACTAGGGAGTAGGTATCAAGGGAAGTCTTCCACTCTTACGGAGATACCATTCAAGGTTTGTTCCGAGCTTTATTTTTCTAATATAATGCCGCTACATGCGCAATGCTAATGACCATCACAGTTTCTCCATCTCCTCTTACGATACTTGGTACTAGATGAAAGTACTCTTCTTACTCTGTCTTTACCCTACGGTACTTACCTTACATCTTGAATACCTTACAATCTACAGCCTTAATATATGGCATATTATTCTATAGAAGATCTTCGCTAAGTTTAACTGTTAATATATCGTATTTCACAAGTCGCTTAATCGCAACTCGATTTATTCCCATATTATTTCATGCTTTGACAGACTGATAGTATAGGGTACATTGTGCAAATCCGCCTATCTCTTTGCTGTTATTCTAAAACGTTGCTTTATAAAACTTATCTTTATGTATTTCAATTTAAGGGCTATGTTTGTAATTTTTTGTTTTTCGAAATGAGCTGTTATGCTTGTCCTGTGATAGTTGGTATTCCGATCGTATACGCTTAGCGCAGCTCTTGAATAGATATCTGGTGAAATGATACGACCCTCTCGATGCCAATAAAGCTTGATTTATATAAAACACTTGCAAATCCAGTGGAGTTCATAATATCCGCCATATTTTACATTTTCTTGGGACAGTCAATTTTATTTTTAAGTGTAAAAAAATTGTATACATATTTATAAGATTTACTAAGATTGTATTTAGTTAATTTAACGCTTTGACCATACAATATATATGATATTTCAAAAGTATATTTTTTCACTGTGTAATCTAGGTATATGAATAAATCGGTAATTCTGACTGTACATGTAATTTGTCTTTTAACTCATATATATACACATTTTTTTTCAGAATTTATTAATTAATCTCTATCATAAAAACCACTGACCACGAATATGAGTTATATGACGTCAAATATTTTATTTCGCATTTTTGTGGGCGAAGTTTACATCAACACAATCTTTATGATATAAAAATGTCATAACCACTTCCAGATGTAGTAAAAATATCATTTTGAAATTTTACGAACTAAATAAACATATATTTGAAATATTTAACGAAGCAGATTTTTTTTAAGCTTTAAAATATTTATTACACAATTTATTAACATATAAGTTCATGAACCAATTTTTAAATAAAGTACAGCCCTTATTATTTTTCACTCCAATAAAAATATTCGTGAGAGAGTAAAGCTGAACACTTTTCCTAATCTATCTCCAATCCCCATCCTACAACGCCTCTTTAAATCTATTGTGTGGCTCATCGAAAATAAATCTTACAAATATCGCAGACAGTTACATTTCTGTTAGAAGTAGAAAGGAGGGCTGTGAGGCATCACTAAGTTACGGTGCGGACATATAATTGAGTCTGGTTGTAAGCGGAAGCGATTTTAGTTACACGAATGTATATTTTTATTTATTTGGAAAACTAACAGCTATAATATACAATAATTCATGGTTATAATAAACACGTAAAATCATTTTCTAGTCCTCGCTAGTAAATAATAAAGTACAATAACTTGCATTAGTGGACTCAAAGTGAACATAATAATAATAAAAATAAAATAATTAATAGTGTGTTATTGTTTGTAATCGCAGCCATTAAATAAGTACCTATTTAAAAATGCTATCGCCTTACTTAATTTAGTGTTAAAGAGGTCATATTGTTAAATATTTACATATAACTTTTGTATATATATAGTGTATGTTTTCGTAGGAGCCTAGATCATTTCGGAGAACGTAATAATAAAAACTCGAAGTGCGTAAGTAGGACCGAATTGTATTTGAATAAAATAGATTTTATAGTCAGAAAAGATTTTGCATGTTTTTGATCGATATATTAGATAAAAAATAAATTAATTCATTTTAGCCAGTCTGCATTAAGATGACTTTCTAGAGTCTAGACGAGACTAGGCACTAGACTTATTATACTATTTATATTTTATTCTTAAGCGTGTTAATAAACACTGAAGCGTTCTTTAGATAATTAAACTCTTCAATTTTGAAAAGTCATCCATCAATCGCTACATCGCAATTCGATAACGCGTTTGTCTGTTAAACAAAAAACCGATAATTTTGCAAAAATGAAATAAAACTCACGTTTGACTAAGAGTTTAATAATAGCTTATAATAATTATTGATTTTTTTATTCTTGTATGCGTTTCTCAAGATATTCACAAATCTATATTAAAATACTTCATCAAAGTTTTTTATTTTTTAGGTTTTTGCCGTCAATGAATGCGATCACGATGAATGACAGCATAGTTGTTTTTTTATAGAGAGGCTTTTGTATTATCCGGATTAATATTAGTCGCCGTCAGGTGACATTAAGTTATATTTCATTGATATTAGATTGTTTTATTATCTCTTGGTCTTTATTCGAGCTAATTTTCTATACAGCTAAAAAGACTTTAATGTCACCTTTACAGACACATATGTTATTAAATCAATATAAATGAACATGAACAAAATTACATACATGGTTTCTCTATCATAAAAGATTTGAGTATTTCTCTCTTTTGTATGTAAACAAATATCCATATTATTTAAAAAGTATATAAGAACATTATCAATAGTAAACATATACATCTTTACTTATTAATCGCTCCGCTAGTCACCTAGTACAGGCGATAAACAGTGACAGTTTGAGATCAAGTATGATAGCAATTTCCTAGACGCATCGACTTTTAATATAAACGTTGTATCGAAAGGGGCTATAGTTGTAAGACATAGAATAAAATAGAGAAGTGTCACTCTTCTTTTTCTTTTTATAAAAGTATGTGAGTTTATTATATGCCTTTGGTTTAGTTTTGGACAGCACCTATCCCGGTACCAATTTTTCTTGGAAACCATTTTCCACTTAACGAAGTATATAATTCAATCATTAAAAAAAATAACAAGAGATGAATAAGATCTCTTTCATACTCTACATAATTAAAAAAAATGCGTAAAATTAAATGTATATTGTGTCCATTCTGTTTTTTCTACTTTATTATTTAGTTAGTAACCAACAATGGAATACTGTTTAGTGCGAGTACACGTTCTTGATACTTAAAAAATAATTCCTTGAATAACTACAATTTATAAACCAGTACGTTGTTACGAGGAATCTGTAATCGATGGATGACAATATATTTTATGAATCATATATTCGATTCAAAATCCCTATATAACCTACCAAAATGCGTTGATCTCTCAAGAGCCACCATAAGCTCTTTATTGGAAAGAATATTTAGATTGGCCTTGGTAGGTTTCTTTCAAATGTGGTAAGGCAAGAAGTAGAGTGCGGCCAAAAGAGGTAAGCATTAATACCCGTCGGTAAGTGCCCTGTAAGTGTAAGGTACATTTGGGGAACAAGTCTCAAGCGCTACCCTGTATCGTTTGTCTTTGAATACCGCAAACCCGGCAATCGCACATTGACTTTATATTGTACTAAAAACTTTAGATAACATAATCGCACCATTGCTTAATAAAACTGTACATGTATTTAAGTACATAAATACATCTGTATTTAAGTAATATCACTACTAAGCAGATTTGAAGCCCGATACTCTTTATTGTCGTCCAAATTTGTGCCTCATGTTTCTTTAAATAATTTACATAACTGAAACGATTTGACTTTTTCTAAAATTTAACAAAAATGTAATTAATCATTATATAGTTTAGAATAACAAAGTCATGCATGTGGTGACTAAGTTTGCTTACATACGATCAAGATTTTTGAACGTCCTATACTCGATACGCGGTAGTCGCACCATCAATACATTCTCAGGATAAATTAATACTAACAACTTTTTTTTTTTTTCGAAATGTCTACGCTATTGACCCAGCAAGGTCTTAAAAACTTCACCGGACTACTAAGGCGAGCGCTTAAGGCACTCAGCCGATTTTATTTTGGCAATCAGCTCAAGGGTGCACGGCACACCTCGGCTTGGCTGTTGCCTGTTGCATGCAAAATCGCGACCTATCTTAGCTAACCTAGCTAACTATTCATATATGTATGAGTTGTTGAAACGTATATGTGTACCAAGCATACACGCCTCAACAACTCCTTCATATATTTATTATCGGAAAATTGAGAGTTTTTCAGTTCGATAAGGGAAAAAAAAGTAAACCCTTCCACTTACATGTGTAACCGTGTAGGCGTGCACGTGTGTGGGGGTGATCGTGTAGTGTTGTAGTAGTGATGTAAATTTTTGTGTCACCGTATCGCGCAAGCAACGCACTCAAGGGCTCCCTGCCGAGGGATCGAACCTAGGCTTGAGCCGCTGCCGTGGGAGGCCTAATCGGGTGAATACTAACAACTGCATAAAAAGGAATATAAGTTATTTGAAGGCGTTAAGTACAGTTGCGTCACACCTATCTAATATCTTTCTTATACCTTTAAACGAGCAATTCTTATATATTTTTATCTATTTAGGATCTCGGAAACGGTGTCATCTATTTCCGTGAAATTTAGTATGTAGGTAAATTCGGGGACGATAAATTGATCTAGCTAGTTTTCATTAATAGAAAACTTTTTTTACTGTGTTTTCAGGCAATTAAAAAATATAGCTAGAATATAAAGGTAAATTTCGCTACCACTGTCAAAACGAAAATAGCTCAGATGGGAATCTGCTGATTCGAAAATCCGCGTAACTCAGTTCGAATCCGAGTGACAGCAATAATTACTTTTTATATTTCTTTATTTGGTAAAAAAATACTAATTTTGTGAGGCAAAGCTAACAGTTTATTTTGATTTAAAAAATATTATTATTATTGTAATTATAAGAGATATATTTTTTAGTATATATATATGTGTATACATATTTTTTTTTTGACAATAAATGCTAATTTTGTGAAGCAAACCTAACAGATTATTTTAATTTAAAGATGTATTTGGATAAAGAACCGAGCTGGGCTCGGTCTTCCAGGTATTATTTTTCTCTTAGTGGTAGGTAGTTAGAGTCATATAGGATATCTCAGTTTTGCATGTTCATCAGTTTGTTAAGCGTAAATACTCATGAGGTGACTTCAGGAATCATCTAATTTATAATTCCTGAAGCGATCAAATCTGAATGGAATTCTTAAGCGAAATTTATACATTCAGACACACATATTCACTATTTTTTCCGTATCAATGGTTGAGATTTTTGTTTATATAATAAAATGGTACGTGATTAACAAAATAAAAAGCCAGTTCTTCTGTCGCATACGTTTTCTTTATGTTTTTTCGTGTGTGCAAGTGGGACAGTTAAAAGAATGCGCTACAAAATCCTACATGGTTTGGATCCGTACATCTTCCATTTAATTTTATACTTTATGGTTTTTTAGCGTTGACCACAATCTGATAGTGATGTGGTCTAAGATGGACATGTTAAATCTAGTGGGCTGGTATATCAAGCGTAGCTGCCAGAACACACTACCAGGTGTTTGGCGTCAGATTTTCGAAGTGAGGGTGAAAGCTAGCCAGACGGACTTAGAAAAAGCCCTACCACCATACTGTAGTTTGATCTCTATGTTTTTTTTTTTATCATAGGAGGCAAAGGAACAGTTCTGTCACCTTATGTTAGGTGAGCACCGCAGTCCATAGACACTAGCAACACCAGGGGAGTTGCAAGCACGTTGCCGTTCTTAAAATGTGTGGCCTCGTGTGATGTGAGGAATCAGATGATAGGAATGGAAGCTGTGTCTGATCATGCTATCAAATATATATATACTAGCCTCTGCCCGCGACTTCGTTCGCGTTCTCAAAAAGAAAAAACATCCCGATTTAGAAACATTTCTCATCTGTGCTCCGCTCCTATTGGTCTTAGCGTGAAGATATATAGCCTATAACCTTTCTCGATGAATGAGCTATATAACACTGAAAGAATTATTCAAATCGGACCAGTATTTCCTGAGATTACCCCCTACAGCGTCACAACATCACAACGTCACAAACTCACAAACTTTACCTATTTATTATATTATTAGTATATTAGTATATATATATATGTATGTATATATATATATATACACATTTTATAGATGTAATGAGTTCAAATACTACTATTACTGGTAACATAATAATTATGGTAAAATCCTGCGTTTATCACATCATTTGTTGGTTAGTCGGATAAATAAACAAAAAAAAAATGAGGAGGTCAACAAGCGCTACGAAATATACCAACTGCAATTTACTTTCAAAGATTTGCACCACACAGCTCCTGGCTCAAAGTTAAATTAACAAAAAAGAAAACAATGAAAAAATGGCACAACAACTGAGCGAAAAATATAATAACGCCTGAAATCCTCTCGGGCGCCTTATTACGCGATGTTCAGGTTTACTGCGGAGTAACCGTTAACTTTTGTATTTAATTGCATTCCATAGTACACGCATATGTATTTTATAAGCTATATTATAAATACAAAGAAGTTATTATTGTTATACTTAGAATATTCGGCTATGTTAAACTTATCTTTTAGTTAAATTATTGATTATTAGTCAAGCGAGTTGTTTAGGTCTCCCAAGAAGACATTTTGAGAGTTTCTTGGCGGGATCTTATGCTGTCATGTAGTGGATTTTATATTTTATTCCTAATCTTGTGTTATTTGACTCTATATTTGTAAATTTGGTGGTGTTTTACGTAATATAGTTAGTTTATTGTGTATAAATGAAGTGAATTGAAAATAATACCACGGAGCATGAATTTCTGACATGCCACAAAAACTCCCTGGAAGGTTCTAACAAGGGATCCGTCATCTTATTAGAATATTAAAATGGTCACACGACGCTTGTAATATTATTGTACTATAACGTCCTTGAAGCAAAACATTGACACTGACTGGTAAGTGCTTCTGCGGAGCCAAAACAAGAAAAAGAAGAAGAAGAAGACATTTATTTACATAACATTTTTATTAAATATACCTTATAGGTTTTATAAATTGACTACAATCTTATCGGATGTTAAATTACGACATAGTCTGAAGTGGTTTACATGCCATACCTTGAAGGGAATGGCTCTCGGAAGCTGTCAAAACATACCAACAGGTACTTGGGGATAGATTTTGAACTTGAGGATAGTAAGCTTGACAAGCGGACTAAGAAAAAACACTACCACAATGTTATGGTTCCATTACAATGTTTTCCTTACCAGGAAGCTCTGACTAAGATGCAAAGGTTTCAAACTTTGCATACCGTTTACAGTGTCACTGGGTCCAGATATACTATGAACTAAGACATCATCGTATCAAATGTTGCATAATTAGACGCATACCACCATTCATGCAGAGTTATTTGTTCAACAATCGGATGTTAACAGCATGTCGACAATACAATAGTTGACTTAAAGAAAAGTGGGTTCAGTAGATATAGAAATCTTTCGTGATTCACCAGATTCACGATATTCAGAACTAAGGTGAACTATCTAAAGTGGAAATATTAATAATTGTCTGATAAAACTTTATCGTTTGGTTAACAAGAATAAGCAGGTGAAACGAAATGACAGGGGATTATGTTACGAGTGCAGCGGACCATAATGATGCAATTTTGCTTTACTTTCCACTGTTTATTGTGTATTTCAAGTTAAACTAACAATTAAAATATTAATAGTGGTTATACTGTAAGACTCTGCAATGCTTTGAGATCATTTAAAAGTCTCTTCGATAGCCAATTATGGGAATAAACATGTGCACAGATATTTGTTTTGAATTAATGTATGTTGGTTTAAAGGTTTCATCTATTTGTGAAAAAAAAAACATCCCATGGTATACGAAGGGTACCGCATGAGGAGCAGGGAATACTCCTAGGTTTGATCCTCCAGTATGAATACCTCGAGCAGGATACAATGACCCTGTATTTACAAGCAACAACAACATACCGATTCCAATAACGTTGTTTAGTTTGAAAAATGAGGGAACAGCATTCTCACCGTTTGTACTTACATTGAACGCAGTTGCCCAAGTCGGGTCACGTGTTCAACATACACTTATCACCAGTTCATCGGATGATCATTTTTGAAGGCTGCCTCTGCTGTTACGAGCGGTTTAAATGTAAAAATAGTACCCGTTTCCCAGCCAAATGGTGGTGATCGAAAATTGTAGGGTTTTAACCGCTTAGAGTTCATCATAACTCCTTCACCGCGTCCCGTTCTCTGGCGAGTTGAAATGGGTGTACCTTGCAGACTTTCTCCATGTGAAAGAAGTCTACAGTATAAGTGCAACTATTTCATACATTTGCTTAGATATGGTTGTTTTGATTTTATAGTTCGTACTTATATATCAGCACTCTACAGCCTAAATACAATCTCCAATAAACAGGTAGAAATGCTTTGTTAGGTGACTAATTAAGTACATTACTTAAGATAAAATATCGATGCCGTCATCCAACAGGTCTTCTTAATAAGCTTTGTCAAACATTTGATTTCCATCTACTACTCCCCCTTTTTTTACCTGACCCTGGACTGGGTGTATATTAAACTAATAATTTGTCAAATTTGAGTTCTGCTATTTTATATTCGCCTACTCAATTAGTGTATTATAACCTGAGACTTTTATAAGTTTTCTCATGTTCTTGAATTGTAATCTTACCTACATATGGAGCGTTTCAGTTTTGTTGATCTCGAAAAAAAAACACCAGTTTCAATTTAATCATTATAACTATGGAATATGATCTAATAATCTGCTATCATTTAAATATATGACCTAACAATGTAGCTAAATATTTCTAAGTAGTACATAAAAAAAAATTAAGACGTTATCTACCTGTTAATTATCCGATGTCCATTATTATTATTTACAATTACAAGGTTGAATCATTGCTATAACATGTGAACAAGCAAGCTATATACAATAACCACTGGGTATAGAAAGGAGAAAACTTCGAATCGCTGACACTCAAAGTCACGATACGAAATAAAGACATTAACTTAATCATCGTACCATTTTACAAGTTGTAATACGTTACCCAACAATAGAATAATTAACAACAACAACAATTATAACAATCTATAATTGTAACTTAATACAATTTGTTTTCACCCAAACCTAAATCGTACCAACATTAACAAACCAACATATATTAGCATAACATAATGTATTATTCATAACAGTGTATTTGCATGACAAATCCCGAGCATGTGGTTAGTGAATTTGCTATCAAATATTTATGCCACCACGTTGAGTAAGTTTTGTTATTCAACGATTTACTGTATACACATTCCTTGTAAACGAATATCAAATTAACCTGGATAAGTAGATACATATATTAATGTAGATGTGTCGGACTTTTATACGTCAAGTGAAATTGTAAGTTTTGTTGTGGGGGATAGCAACTGAGGTGGACAACATATTCCTACTACAAAAACAGACAGTCCGAGCAATTTATAATATAGAGAATCATTAAAGACTAAGTTTCAGGAATTGGATATCTTAAATTCGACCACCCAATAACTTCTATATAATATAAAGACCGTAAAGACTTAGATGAGTTGGATTTCCTAAAAACATAATTTAAATTCTAAAAACAATAACAATTTAGTAATAATAACATCGAAACAAAGACTAATATACAACAAAGAGAACCTAAGTTAAAGTTTGTTCTAAGACTTTCAAAAGTATAACACAAACGTAATAAACCTAGGTGCTATGACCGGTAACGAAGCCTGTAAGGGGCGACCGGAAGTTAATAACCTTCGATAACAAAATGGACAATAAACTCTTTAGTTTTGTTTATGCTGTTCCTACGTGTGACTTTGAAGTGAAAGTGAAGTCACCTGACTGTCATTGAAACTGAGCTTTAACATAGACGCGTAGAGGATTGCGTATAAATTTTATATTTTTTTATATAATTATAACGAGAATCGAGTGCAGAGTGTTTTCCATACATATTGCTACTGTCTAAACTTTCTACTTGTGTAAATTACGTGTCACAGTGTTTGTTTCGAACAAACTCTAACATACTACTTACTTGTACTTTATAAAATTTTGCCCACGTGCTTAATTTGCTCCAATTTGAAATACATACAGGATAATTTTATGTCAATTGGACCCGGTATGTGGTGTTCCAATAACTTTTTAGTTTCCTTAAGATTTTTCGTGCTTAACAATATAATTGGAACTCGTAATAACTGTTTTGGTACAGCTGAAGTTGCGCGTGTCAGCTAGTAAGATATATAAATACCACAAAAATTTTGCAACTTTCAATATAGTCCGGTGAAGCTGTAAAGACCTTGCCAGGTCAATAGCGTAGTCAGTTCGAGAAAAAAAAAGCAACTTTCAATTAAAAAAAGTTTAGTATCTATCAACAATTGGTGAGTTTAGTAAAATACATAGTATAAAACCTATATATCAATACTAGCCTTTGCCCGCGACTTCGTTCGAGTGGAATAGATACTTTTGGCTAACACTAACACGCAGCGGTATCTCTCAACAGGAAAAAAAATATAAATATTGGAACATTCATATAAATAATAAATAAATTCTTCATTGGTGCTTCGCTCCTATTGGTTGTAGCGTGATAATATATAGCCTATAACCATCCTCAATAAATGAGTTATATAACATTGAATTTTTCAAATCAGACCAGTATTTCCTAAGATTATCCTCTACAACGTCACAAACTCATACACTTTACCTCTTTATAATATTACTATATAAGTATTACTTACTTATTACTTAGGTGTTTCAAGTTTAATTGTGATAACTTAAACAGTGTTAGAATTACTAATCGAAAATAATACAGTTCCGATTTTACTGAACTGAAACAAATACTTATAAGCCATTATTGTTACTATTAAACCTATATGCCATAAATAATTCGTTGAAAAGCCACCGATTTCAAGCTACGGTCATGCCGATCCATTTCTTTTTTCCTCCCACACAAGTTATATCTGACATGTCATTTGCGGAAATCCAAAATGACACCGTATTATTTTTTCCCCTTTTTACTAACAAAGTCGAGTCGTCGTAAATGGTAGTGTATTAGTCGAGATGAACAGCTGGAATTGATGACAGTTCTTTGTTCTAACGCCACTTTACTGTGATATGAAAAAAGTTGTGATCGTGGACTTTATATAAAGTTTTACATAACAAGATGTAGTTTTTGATGTAGAATATATTCTGGTAGAACGTATCTAGAACATTAACATCGGCTACAATCTAATACAGATCGTTTAATGGATATTAAATTAGGAAACATAGGTCATAGATTCAATAATGATAATAAATATTGTAATCAGGTTGTATACGACATAGTCGATGCAGTCAGGATGCCAATAAATTATAAGTAATTACTTCCACTCTTTATTTGCCTAGAGTTACGGCTTACAGTACTTTTTACAAAAGAATGCGTAGATAACACTGACATCTTGCCTTTTATAGGCCGAACTATATCATTTATAAGACGAACTATATAACTCAAAGCAATTACCATTTTCTTATAATTCTGCTATATGTTTTAAGTAACACAAAGATAATAATTAATGAACAAATTAATATTATTTACGTACATCAATTCTATATAAAATCATTGTTATATCATTGTTATTTATGTATCTGAAATATGTGTATGTGTGTAGAGTAGAGACATCTAGCCCTTTATAGGTCAAACTATTGAAGTCAAAGCAATTACTATTATTATTATAAAACTAATGTTGTGCAAGTAATAAATGAACAATATCAATTCCTATTGAAATGACTCACTGAAATCTATATAATTATAATTATTCTCATTTATGTATCTTTAATAAAATGGCGTTAGTGTTAATGTGTCTCTCTTATATGTTGTCGCTTGGCGCTAGTATCAATGCGTATCTCTAATATGTAGCGCTAGTATCTCGAGTCTTGAATGACGAGCGGTACCGGAAGTGGGTAGCTACCAATATTCTTCTAGCTTTCGGACTTATCTCACTTTTATATGGGACCAGCGCTACTGATTTGTCATCTCCAGAGACAACAGCAATTTTGGGTCATTACTGAGTTTATGATACCATTTTTTATACCTGTTCTAATTACAAATATCCATGTTAGTCAGTGTCGTCCGCATCTTTTTAGTCTTTGGTCATAATGTATCATTTTTTGCCATGTTATCATTCGGTTTCCTAATGACATAGCTGTATCATCGAAGTCGTATCTCTACTAGCTTATCGTGTATAGGTCTTACTTTGAATGTGTCTCTGGTATGATAATTAAGAATAATAACATTAAAAAAATACTATAAAAGTGAGACTATTTTCGGATCGTGGGCATTTAACTGAAAATTATACCATTTATGGTATTAAAATCGCATTTATAATCATAATTTAATAATTGGAATGATAATAGAAATTAATAGTAGACGACATATTCAACAGTAAATTTTAGAGTACGGAATACATAATAATTATATTCATTTACATGAGAAACACTTATTAAAATATGAATATTTTGAATCG
>JACEII010000026.1:3957020-4051110 GCA_014332785.1 Antheraea mylitta | reverse complement strand
ACCTGCCAAAGGGGATTAGAAAGAAGTATGCTAGAAATAAAGAAAATTCAAAAAATAAGACATGCCAAAATAAGAAATATATCTAAAGCTACCGACGCTTTAAATTTTGCTCAAAAGCTGAAATGGAAGTGGGCAGGCCATGTGGCAAGATTGAAAGAGGAGCGATGGACCAAGCGAGTGACACGGTGGAAAGGTCCGACTGGGAAAAGAAACAGAGGGAGACCACTTATGAGATGGGTGGACGACATAATAAAAACGGCTGGCCCGAGATGGATTGAGACTGCACAGAATAGGGAACAGTGGGCGTCTTTGGAGGAGGCCTTCACCCAAAGAGGGGTTCTTGCCTAATAATACTTAAGTTTAAGTTTTTTGGAATTTCTTATGTATATATGTAAATGTAAACATTGCAAGAAATAAAAGGCTTTTTATTTTATTTTTATTTTATTAAGTAATAGCTGTGCCCGCGACTCCGTGCGCGTGGAAACTAATGTTTAAAAACAGTGACTAATTAATTCATCTGAACGTATTAAAGCCTCTTTACTTAGCTACTTTTCTCTCATACTTAAGTCCCGCTGTCATTATAAATACATGTTATGATGATGTATACGACATAGTCGATGCAGTCAGGATGCCAATAACACTAAGTAAATACTTTCACTCTTTATTTGCCCAGAGTTACGGCTTACAGTACAATTTACAATGGAATGCGTAGATAACACTGACATCTTGCCTTTTATAGGCCGAACTATATAATTTATAAGACGAACTATATACCACCCGATTAGGCCTCCCACGGCAGCCGCTCAAGCCTAGGTTCAATCCCTCGGTAAGGAGCCCTTGAGTGCGTTGCTTGCGCGATACGGTGACACACAAATATACATCACTGCTACAACACTACACGATCACCCCCACACACGTGCACGCCTACACGCTTACACATTAGAGTGGAAGGGCTTACTTTTTTCCCTTATCAAACTGAAAAACTCAATTTTCCGATAATAAATATATGGAGGAGTTGTTGAGGCGTGTATGCTTGGTACACATATACGTTTCAACAACTCATACATATATGAATGGTTAGCTAGGTTAGCTGAGATATGTCGCGATTTTGCATGCAACAGGCAACAGCCAAGCCGAGGTGTGCCGTGCACCCTTTAGCTGGTTGCCATAATGAAATCGGCTGAGTGCCTTAAGCGCTCGCCTTAGTAGTCCGGTGAAGCTGTTAAGACCTTGATGGGTCAATAGCGTAGACATTTTGAAAAAAAAAAAGAAAGACGAACTATATAACTCAAACCAATTACCATTTACTTATAATTCTGCTATATGTTTTAAGTAACACAAAGATAATAATTAATGAACAAATTAATATTATTTACGTACATCAATTCTATATAAAATCATTGTTATTTATGTATCTGAAGTATGTGTATGTGTGTAGAGTAGAGACATCTAGCCCTTTATAGGTCAAACTATTGAAGTCAAAGCAATTACTATTATTATCATAAAACTAATGTTGTGCAAGTAATAAATAAACAATATCAATTCCTATTGAAATGACTCATTGAAATCTATATAATTATAATAATTCTCATTTATGTATCTTTTATAAAATGGCGTTAGTGTTAATGTGTCTCTCTTATATGTTGGCGCTTGGCGCTAGTATCAATGCGTATCTCTAATATGTAGCGCTAGTATCTCGAGTCTTGAATGACGAGCGATACCGGAAGTGGGTAGCTAACATACAATAACTATTGATAGAGTGAATTGATTTCAGTGAAACTACGACTATATGTTACTCGAGAATATGCTTTACGAAATTATCGATGAGGTTTTACCGTGAACGCAGTACTATAACAGTGATACGTATTGAAAACAAACAGACAGACAGACATTTCTAAAAATGACTAAAATATATTTTATTACTAATTCCAAAACGCTTGCAACATTTTTATTCACGTAATTGTAAAAGTACAGAGTCTTTACATTTAGGTACATTATTTTTATACGTGTAGACTAGCAGCAAGCTGCGATTTCACCTGCACTTATAACTTTATAAATGAGTTTTTGGCGGGATTTTAGTCTGTCATGTAGTGAATTTTATATTTTATGTATAATCTTGTGTTATTTGACTCTTTATTTTGTCAATTTGGTGATGTTTTACGTAATATAGTTAGTTTATTGTGCATAAGTGAAGTGAATGGAAAATAATACCACGAAGCATGAAATTCTGAGATGCCACAAAAACTCCCTGGAAGGTTCTAATAAGGGATTCACTATCTTGTTAGAATGTTGAAATGGTCACACAACGCTTGTAATATTATTAACTACACAATAATGGCAGTAATAATCTGAAAGATTGGTTGCTAAAAATAAAGTAAAAAAATAAAAAAAACTTTATAGATGTACCAGGAATATGTTTTCATACTTGCTTGATTCTTTTCGTTGTAATTTGACCAATGTACTGCATTATATATTTAGCTTGTTTGCTATACACATGTATAAACCTTTGTATGGTGGCAGGGTATTTTCTCATCTCGTCTGGCTAGCTACCTCCCTCAATCTGTCCCGAATCTGCCACTAGGTTTAGCGTGTTTACCATATAAATGTATTAAAAGCACTTTTCATTTATAATGTTTTAATATCAAAAATTAAATTTGAACTTATATTAACTTTAAAACTAAAAGTTGTCTACAGCTCAAAGTATGAATGAATAGTACATTCAAATTTGAATCAATGTACGAAATAAGTCTTACAATCCCACGATGGCGACAAGATCCCAATGGCTCGTACTTTTCGCCTCATGTCGCAACAGTTATAAGTAGGCAAATATTGAATTATTTCGCAATTTGACTGTTCCCGTGTGACGTTTTCGTATGTGGTATAACCACGCTGAAGCTATTATTGGTTTCAGCATGAATGGTTCGGCTCGTCTGGGGTAGCACCACCCTCTTACAGAAAACCGACGTGAAGTAACAGTGCTTCATTGTTGCGTTTAGTTTGGTCAGTGAGAGCGCCGGAAGACCATTTCCTCCCTCCTCTACCCTACTCCTCCTTCCTTATGGAATGACTGTGGAAGTCACGCATTGTTTTATGGAGAAGATTTTTACTTTATCATTTTGTAATAGTTGGCGACTAGATGGCGCTGCACTGTATCAACTATGTCAATTATTCAAATAAACGATATACATTTATTTACATACCAAAAAAATACCAAATTCCTATGAAGATTAGTTTATAATGCATATCTAGTTATTAGAATACTTACACAATATACATTTTGATATAACTCAATTATTTATTGAAATAAATATTAATAATACAAAAAAATATAAACAAGCACTACGGTTAAGGCTAGTGTAGTATATTTTTTACACATATAAACATTTCGAAAGGCATAAGATGCATTATATTTTCTTGTTTTATAGGAAAGTGTTTTTGCAACGAAGTTCCTTATCGCGCGTTGTGAAAGGGGGCTAGACAGAAAAAATTCTTACGAAAAGTTGTCACGACACTTTTTGCTATAGTAAGCTATTGTAAGCTGTGCGGCGTCGCATGTTTCTCTGTCTGTCTCTCTCTCTCTTATAGAAAGCGAGCCAGATATTTTCATTTCTATTTCGCATTGAACAGTGTGGTGTCGCGACGATTATTTTTGTTGAGTGTATATAGGTTTTTTGTAAATAATAATAATAATGATCCCAAACATATGTTTCCTACTTCAGTTACCACAAGCCAATTATTACAAAAATTGAGCCTACTGATTAAGTTTATATAACATTATATTTGTTAATAATAAAAAAAAATATTATTATAACTTAAAAAAAATAAAATTTTATTACAATTCCTTCACTAATTAATCGAAAGGAACTTCGTTCCATCCGGGTGTCCCTTGACACCTCTCAAGTTTTTTTTTTTAATAGTTTTATTTTATTCTGAAATACCACACTGATAGCGCCATCTATACGTTACATTTGTTACTTAATTACTTTTGCTAAGCTATATTCAAAAATATTGTTATAATTAAATAGTTACTTCATAGATGGCGCAATTATCAACTTATTGGGTTAGTAAGATTTATTGAACAACCAACAGCTTTTATAACACAGTAATTCACATATCAATAAACAAATCATTAGTCAATTAGGTAATTATAAAACTTTATTTATACAGCTGTTTAGTTATAACATTATTGTATACAGGTAACAAAAAAATAGTCATTTAGCTAGGTTGAACTATTGTTCCTTATATTGGCAAGTCATTGCTGGACATAGGGTGTTCTCCTTCTTACCCATGTCCCACCTAAATAGGTTCGGCATAAACTGTTTGTCAAGTTGTGATGTATAATTTGGCTTAATTTTTACGATCGGCCGCCTGCCTGACTTCAACCCTCCTTGGAATTAGTTTCTTCTATCACTACATGGTTATGATTATTATATATAAATACGAGGTCTCATAGGCTCCATCCGTTGCTTTGTCATAAGAGTAAGATGTCCCTCAGACACAAGCTCACTTTGTATAAGACGTGTATCCGTCCCGTGATGACATATAGCTGCCCTGTTTTTGCGCATATGTTGAAAGATAACTTTCATATGCTGCAGGTTCTCCAAAATCGTGTTTTACGTAAAGTGACCGGTGCCCCGTGGTACATCCGGAGAGTCGATCTCCATAAAGACCTAGAGATGTCTTCTATCTGGGCGTACGTAAAATCACTTACGACTAGTTATTTTGAAAAAGCCGCGAATCATCCCAGTCTGTTAGTGGTATCCGCCGCATAATACGAACCCGTACCGAACGCTGCGCATTATTATAGACGTCCGCGACATATTTTAATCGACCCTCTTGATGAAATAACGGCAGTGAACGATCAGTACCAGCCTGTCTCACCAAACAGAGCGTGTTCACGCCCACGCCCGCGTAACCACAGATCACGCCGCCGTGGTCTTGGGGTAAATTTCGCTCCCGCACACCAGATTAAGCACCCCTCGGCAGCGGCTCAAGTCTAGGTTCCATCCCTCGGCAGGGAGCCCTTGAGTGCGTTACTTGCGCGATACAGTGACACAAAGATTTACATCATTGCTACAACACTACACGATCACTCCCACACACGTGCACGCCTCCACGCTTACACATGTAAGTGGAAGGGTTTACTTTTTTTTCCCTTATCAGACTGAAAAACTCTCAATTTTCCGATAATAAATATATGGAGGAGTTATTGAGGCGCGTATGCTTGGTACACATATACGTTTCAACAACTCATACATATATGAATAGTTAGCTAGGTAAGCTAAGATAGGTCGCGAGTTTGCATGTAACAGGCAACAGCTAAGCCGAGGTGTGCTGTGCACCCTTGAGCTAGTTGCCCAAATAAAATCGGCTGAGTGCCTTAAGCGCTCGCCTTAGTAGTTTGGTGAAGCTGTTAAGACCTTGCTAGGTCAACAGCGTAGTCAGTTCGAAAAAAAAAGGTCTGATAGGTACATCTTTTAGTTTTACAATTTTTCTGTATGCCTTAGCTTTGATTCGCTATTTATAGTTTCTGTTTGACTGCGACTACCGTTCGATTTAAAAACGACTTGTTGAAGATATGTGGTTTACTTGCTACATTGTCATCTTTATGTGTCCGAAAACTAGCCAACTTCAGGGTATTCACATACTTCCAACTGTCGATTCTATTTTGCAACTGATTTCGTACAAAGTTTTCAGGTTATTCAATGGTTTTTGTACAGCGTTGGCGACTGTTATAACAGAATTCTCTTGAGCGACTTCTGGATTTTCTATTGCGTGAATAGGTATACTTTAACTGATAAAGTTGCAATATTTTTGTGTATTGATCGTCGAACAAATTAAATTTAGATACAATTAATCATTACAATAATACAAAATGTTAAAACTGTAATAAAAAATAAATGCAAATAATATGAAATTGACTAACAGTTATCGCTGAACATAGCTTATTCCCAATAATAATCAGTTGCGTTGCTAGCATTCAGTGAATTTCTGCAACTTTTATTAGGTCGTCTATCCATTTTGCCTTTACTTGTCTACATTACATCTTAAAATGCATGTAGGGTAATCTTCAGCCTTATCTGCCACCTGTCCTACAAGTAATGAATTTTACCAATAGTTTAAAGTCTAGAACTTCTGTGTGCTACTCAATCATGCAGGGATTCTGCACATAATCACCTCAATTTTTCTCTTGACTCTGTCTTTTACAAACCCTTAAAGGGTACACGAGAAACAGCAAACTTATATTTTTCATCTACATCGAAGTTGTTTAATTTAAGAAAAAAAATAAAAGATTAGTAACCGGCCCAAACATTGCCAGTGCCTAATTTCCCAGCGCTCTCCAAATAAACAAAATCCCTTAAATGAATATGTGGATATAGCCAAACAATAATATTTAACAAAATAAAGTGATGAACTAGTTTTATAGTAGAATTGATTTTATAACTTATAAAATATGTAACATCTACGCAGACGTAAATGTAATTATTAATACACCTTATACTACTACTTTATACTTTACACTAATATAATTTATTAATATAAATTCAAATACTATACAAAAATATGTTAAGCAAAAAGAACAAACACAAATATAATGGAATATAAGAATTGTGTAAATCAGTGTAAAGATGCTAGTGGTCGTCCAGAGGTCAAATTCGACCATAATAAGAGGTATAAAACTTTCCTTATTTGTGTGTTAATATGCAGATATTATATTCTTAAATATTGTTGATGTAAGGAGCGTGAACTATGACGAATAGTGGCTTATAAATAAATGTCTCGACGCGTCGATGCTATGAAAAAAAAGGTACTTCTTATGTATAACCGCCACCGTAATGCGCTCGGTGATCACTGCCGTGGCCGCCTTGCGTTATCTTTATCTCGAAGTGTAACCTAATAACTGTAAAGACACGAGAAACTTAAGAAAAATGGATAGCCCACCTATTAGTACTACTCTGTCTAGAAAGTACCGGGACTTGGTCAATAAAATATTGACTGTGTATTATTTAACCAAATTTATTTTGTAGACTTCAAAGTAGGCTCTTTCCGAAACAATACACTTACACTAACGAATAATCTAATCGTCGAAACATTTTCAAAGGCATTTTTCGGAATGGACTTCAGTTCTCGCAGCGAATTCACTTTTATGTTTTCTATCAACTGAAAACGGGTACCTCGAAGTGGTAATTTCAGCTTTGGAAACAGAAAAAAGACAGCCGGAGCCATATCAGGGAAATACGAAGGTTGCTCCATGGTATTCGTTGCATTTTGGTCAGAAATTCGTTCACAATGATAGTCTTGTGCGCTGGTGCATTGTTGTGATTCTCCAAGAGTTTTCTTTCCACAAATCTAGCTTTTTTTGACGAATTTACTATCTCCATCGCCACAAAACACTCAGATTATATTGTTCATTTAACGTCTGACCTTTTGGCAAGAATTCTAAGTACGCAACACTTCAATAATTAAAGAAGACAGTCAACATGACTTTGACTTTTGATCAACTTTGGCATGTTTTTTTCGGTTAGGGACCTGTTGGTAGGTGGGTCATTCCGAAGTTTGATAGAGATGATTCACCGTAAGCCTCTTGCATCATTTTTAAGATTACGATACATGAAATTCCATTTGCAACGCAAAAATTTGATACAAAGTTTTTGTTTAATGATTCCATCTAAAGGAAAATTGCGAGACATACTTGAGATGAACTGACATACACGCGTACTGTAAATAAACAAAATGGCATTTGATACTCAGACTTCGTTTCAATATGGAAAACAAGTGTAACCTAACGACAAAAATAAATTTAAAAATTTCTTCTGGCGGGCTTTTTTAATTATCAATTCCCGGCACTTTCTTGACAGAATGTATATATGGAACTATATCAATCAAAC
This sequence comes from Antheraea mylitta, assembly GCA_014332785.1. Lineage (NCBI taxonomy): Eukaryota > Metazoa > Arthropoda > Insecta > Lepidoptera > Saturniidae > Antheraea > Antheraea mylitta. The sequence goes on along the minus strand of JACEII010000026.1, from coordinate 4,043,221 downwards.
GGCCCCGAACGAATTAGGCGTAGATTGTCTGCACTTGACTAACTTCATCTTTGATAGCGTTAATTCGTTGGATGCAATGTGATTGCTATCGACCGTCTCGGTAAGAAATACTTTCCAAAAAAACAAAAGAAACAGAGCAGAAAAAAATACTGAACACCGTTCTCTTCGTCTACTTATAGAAGATAGTATGGGTTCTATATTATTTCACCTTGTATCATGTGACCTATAATTCTTCTTAAATATATGTTACCTCAAGACATTTTTTTTTTCACATTAAGTCGAGAGGCTTAATTATCCAATTCATATAAATAAAACCATTAGGATTTCGTACAAGTTTAGATAGAAACTTCACTATACAGCTAACGCTATCCATAACTATAAATACATAACCATAAATCAAAAATTGAAATAACAAATACTATATTCAGTATAGGCTCAAATAAGGTGCTACTGAATATCAAAACTATCACCGGTTCGGAAAACAACTCAGTCATCGAAAAGAACCGGCAAGAAACTCGATCAGGTGTACCTCTTTGATATAGACTTTTTTCTTCTTACCTTTATCCCACCTAAGTGGGGTCCCCAGATGTTTATATTTTCCTCTCTCTCTCCTGCCAGCTCAGTGTTCACATTATTTTTCACACAATCCATCCATACCTTGTTTGGACTTCCTTTATTCCTATATTCGTCCACCTTCTCTATAGCCTGCTGAAAGACCTCAATCTATCTAGAACTGCATTAAGTTCTATACTAAAACGAGCCTCTAAAGCTGCACTAGCAGGTTCACAAGTTCATACCAGAGTTAGATAGGCAGGGAGAAAAGTACGAGTAGCTGACGTAAGTGTTCATTTACATTGGAAAGGGGCCCCTTAAACCTACACCCGTGTTAGAAGTGTCGGGAACTACTTGGAGTTTGTCTCGTTGCCACGCGATGGACATGGTACCCGCATGGTCAATCCATAGTAAGCTAAGTACTACGTTTCATACAAATATGACAGCCGGGAGAGACGGTATAGCGTTGGAAAAAAAAACTTCCTCTAACCATAAATAGGCAGCGAGGAAACGGTTAAAAACATCGCCTTCCTTTGCTTTTCAGTCGATTTTCTTCATTCTTTTTTTAATCTGTTGATATTATCGGAATTGAGTGTTTTCAATAAAAAAAAATGAAGCAATCATTAAGACTGCCGACAGAAGTGAACATTCAAAACAAATAAATGTGTTCACTTTTGGCTTTTTATACTAATTTTAATGACAATGTTTCGATTTTTTTTGAATCATTAATATGAGTAAGGTTTTTCTATCTATGGACTACCCAGAAATAATTATATATATTTTTATAAACTCTATTAATCAATCAAACGTATGATGACTTGCAAAATATCAATATTAGATATACACAGGCCCCTATACTACCCGTCGTTAGTTTGACGCAAAACGCCTATGCGCAATACGTCCGGTCATGCTTATGTAGCATGTCTTGGCACAAAATTATAAATTTATCTCCTGCCTAAAATACTACTTAAGGCGCCTAAAGAAGTTTTCACTTCAAAAATTGGAAAAGGTTTTTTTTTTATATGTTCAAATTCTAACCACTGGACAACCACTCCTTTTAAATATATAAACTTTAGAATCCTTTGCTTAATATCATTTAACCGATTTATTTTATGATAATATGATGAAATAACAAAGCAAAATTGCAAGAATGAGCTAATAAATAATAAAAATCAAATTGCATAGCAGTACAAACATAAATGACCTCAGTAGTACGTCCAACTTTCAAGCAGTAACGCAAACCGAAGGAATTGTTTGACATTCGATTATTTATGGGATGTCGTTATTTGAAAATGCAAGGCCGAAGCGCATCCTCTCTCTTTACAATGTAATATTGAAGAGTTAACAAAGCAGTTAAAATCATTTGTTAATATTGGTAAGTTAATAACCAAATAGAAATGACGACATATTTGATATTGTTTTATATGCAAACTCTGCAATATTGAATGTATACAACATTATTTGAAGTACATTAACTTTAGCGACAGATTTTTAATTTGAGAGTTGTAGCTAGCAAAGTGGACTTGGAAAGAGCCCTATGATATGAACACCATGATATGGTTTCCTAACGATGTTTTCCTTTACCAAAAGCTTGATTCGGTAGCTAGCATAAGTACCTACGTTCGTCGACCCAGTGTCCGAACACGCTGTCAATTGGGTCATTAATTAAATTAGAATGGAAATTTGGAATAAAAAAGGAGTTTTACCTATTATTAGAAAGAGTTATTAATTATAGATCTCTAATAAAAAAAGAAAGTAGAAAAACTTCTCGGTCGCTTATTATGTAAACTGGTAGTGGATTTGATAATGTTGTTAGATTATGATGGTGATGAGATGGTTTTAGAACAATTACCTAATTTGTTTTATTCATATACTAGCGGGCCCAGTGGACATTGTCTCGCCCTGATAATAAAAAAAAATCCTTGACAAATTATGTACCAAAGCCTTCCTCGTGAATCACTGTATGTACTGGTAAAAACTGTATGAAAATCCGTTTAGTAAGTTTTGAGTTTATCGCGAACAGACAGACAGACAGGCGCAGTAGCTGACTTTGTTTTTATACTATGTAATAATTTGGACGAAGTAGCTATCGAATGGTTAAAGCCAGTAAATACAAATCCCATGTATAGAAGTGTGAACCTTGGAACATAAAAACCAAGTTTTGGATCGCTTCTGTATTAAATAGTAACTCAGATGCTTACTGACGAAGAAATCCATAACGAGAAATCAGGAATTATTGTGATTGTCCGACTCTTCACTGGAGAAACGCAATTTAGATACTCTGGCGTTGGAATACGGTCGATACATATGCTTTACATCAGTATGGGACCATAGGTATTCCCTTGGGAAGCAACTTTAGTTGAAAATTGTATTATTATACTACTTAGATGCACAAAGGTATGAGACTGTGAGTTTAAAGTACTTAAGGTGTAATAAGATCGATCAATTACTTTTTCAGTCCAATGAAAGACATCTACTTGAACCCTGAAATTGATCACATTAAACTTGCTTAGATAATCAACAATCAGGGATAGCACTTTGGTTCAGGCACTCAACATACCGCTAGCACCGTGCTTAGAGTTATGGGACTGAATTTCAGAAAAGACAATTATTTGAGTTGTCTTTAAAAATCTACTCGAATAGCAAGAAATCCTTCTTTAATTAATAATTGATACGTAATTATCAGCTGAAAGCTAATTTATTAATACATTAATAGTCTTGTGTTAAAATTATTTTCCAAAATTCAAACAAAGACTGTATTTTGTTTCCAACTTACATCATAATTTTATTCGCTCATATACGAAGCAAAGCCGAGATGCATATTACATTTATTTCTTTCTGTTGTAAACACAATTTTGTAATGTTACCGTCTAAGGTCGTCGACTCTATCTTGAATTCGCTTTCGAATGGAGGAATATATAATGATAAAAGTATACTACGGAACTTGATGTCAACCTGTTGATAGTCATTAAGAGGTTAAAAGTCTTTCACAAAAAATCAATTGTACATTCCGGTGGATCAATAAATTTTGTATGTTAGTATTATTGTAGATACTTGATATCAAGTTCTCTCCTAGTCACGATCTATGTAATCTCATCTTTGTCTAAAACTACAGCCGCGGATAGGCATTAACCTTCAGGCTTCAGAATATTTGCGAGACTGATTTAATTAGTGTTTCTCTTCTCAACCTTTATCCAAGTGATTACAAGTGCCTTCCAATATAAACTCAGATAAATTTAGGGCTGCCTCGAATTCCACGTCCACTAGATTTGTCCTCCAGAAGTTTTTTACGTATTCTGGTCAATTGCACCCTTAAGTCATGGAACATTGCTTTCATATATTTCATAAATCTAATATACATTGGATTTACAAATAATTATCAATCACTGTTGAATGGCTAGGTAAGATAAAATAAAGCACAGAAACAGTTTATTTTAAAAACAGACGATATCATTTTGGCACAATAAAGAAATAAAAAAAAACAAATTCAACTAAACTTAATTATTAATGACACTTCTATGCATTCGATAAACCATCGGCTGTGGTCAGAACAATATTAAGAAGCGGTCAGATGGACTTGACATACAAAAGATAAACAGAGAATACATTGGGTATTTCTACAAATGTACCTTGACTCATATCAAACTTTACATCGACAGAGATGACAAGGCAGAATCTGTTGTTTTGCGTAACGTTTGCATAGAAGCTCGCGTTAGACAGATTCCACCTACACGTTGTTTGTAATCCTTATTTGATTTAAATTCGGGGGAAGATTATGCGATTTTACGTTATTTTTACGGTATAACTGTATTTTTGAATGTGAAATCGTTATTGTTACCAAGTATCTAATCAATGGGACTTGTGGACCTCATCCTTGAACTTGTATTTTTCTTGATTACTTTCACGGGAATTACATATATTATCTTCATTAATTGTGGACCATATTATTTATCTTTAATTTCAATTATTACTTAACCTTTTTGCCGATTTTAAGTCACTTCCCCAACATTTTACTGTTACTTTGAAAATTTCTCTATCGTCCGCTAACATATTGTCAAATTCGGTTTAGATATTTCCTAGACTAGCCTGGACAACCGCTCTACACTTAAATTTTATATACATATATGTATTTGTAATCCCTATATAATAATGTTAAGTTTATTTATAATTTATCACTGACCATAGAAGGTTAACAATATTATTTATCATAGAGTATTTTTAATTTATGTTTATTTATAGAAAACTTGAAAATTTTAATATAAAAATTGTCGAAATACAGGAAGCAAAACCGCATTGTGATTAATTTATTCGAGTTGCGTAGAAATAATAAATTGTATTTAGGAATATTCCATGAATTTATCGAAGATTGTGTACAACTTGATTTTGAATACAGGAACCATTTACTGGACAGTTTCACGTGAATTATTACATACATTCCACAAAACATCTGTTTCTTACAGGTTTTCTAATTCACAATCACAGCATAGGCTTACTTTTGATGGAAATCCAGAAGATTAAGTTTTAACTTTCAAACGAACAACGGTGCATCGTAGTTATATCAGGAATACTGAAACATACACATTACATAATAACAATTATAGCGATAGTAATCCATCTACCTAATAAAAGTGTAAATCTAACGTGTCAGCACATTTTAGATTTTTGTTGAGGAAATTGTTGCCGATGTCTACAAATAAGTTATAATATACATTTTAATTTTTTTTAGAAATGTCTGTCTGTTTGTTTGGACAAGCATTATTACTAAAGTACTGCGTTCATGACAAAACATAACTGAAGCTTTTACTGGCTTCAGCAAGAATTGGTCGGCTCGCCCTGGGTAGTACCACCCTCTCACAGAAACACCGAAGTAAAGTAACAATGCTTGTATTTTGCGTTTTGTTCGGTCAGTGAGAGCACCGGAGACCCACTTCTCCTCACCTTCCTCCTCTCCTCTTCCCTTCTTCCCCCTTCTCCGCCCCAAATACAGGCTGGCAACGCACTTGCGACTCCCCCAATGTTGCAAGTGTCTATGGACTGCGGTGGTCACTTAACACCAGGTGACCCACTTGTTCATTTGCCTCCTATGATGTATATAAGCAAATTCTGTAACTTTTCAGTATAGTTTTTACTATAATCATATTTCTCATTTCCTGCAATGTAACCCCTACATTGTATGCTGTTACAAAGTAACAAAGTAATTATATGCGAGTTTAAGAAATCATTAACAGATACCAAATAAAAATCTATAGAAATCGGGTCGGTATCCTAATAATTTTAGCCACACCGCAGTTTGGACTTATTTATCGTGAAATAATTATGATTTGCCGGCAATTACTAATACATAATACAATTAAACTGAATTGGCTTACGTTTTGCGGAGTTCCTTTTTTATACCAAAAGGCAGCAAACAGATAGACGGTCTATCTGATATTAAGTGCTTACCGTCGCGTATGGATAACTGCAACACCAGGGGCATCGCTGTTATGTTGCTGACTTTGAAGAGCGTGTTTTAATCCCTTTTTGAAGAGTCTCATGTCTATGTCCTCAAGAGTAAACATATGTTTATCAATTATATATCATTTTTATTCTTATTAAACAGTTCGCTAGTTAAGTAGACGACCTTGAGTGTCAACAGAGCCACTTATTACGAACCGTTTTTAATTTACTTTATGCAAATTTATAGCGGATCGAAGTTTCTTACGTCACGAGATCAGTGTTTTGTTACATTATTTTAACGTAATATTCCACTTCGACCAGTTTTTATGGGTTTATTGGTAAGTAAGAATATTCTAGTACATTACTGAATTAATTTAAGTTGATTATTTTTCTGTTTCCTAAAAATTACAATATAGCAAGCAAACCATATATATTGAACAACTTCATTTTTAAACCAAATGGTAGTGTCGCTCAAACAGAAAGTATAAATAGCCTACCAAACTAAAGTCTGCAAAAAAATTGTAGAGTTACAAGATATACTTATCAGACCTCGTAATCTATAGGTACATATAATAAAAATGAAGTGTATGTATGTAACAGCGAAATAAAAATTTTTCACTGATTGGGTATGAACGTATACACGGTACTGATAAGAAATATGCAATTTTTAAAATATTTGTCGGTCTGTCTGTTTGTTCCGGGTAATCTCCGAAACGGCTCGACCGATTTTGACCGGAATTGCACTAGCAGGTAGCTGAAATTACTGCGGGTGACATAGGCTACTCTAAATTAGACTAAGTGTCAACCGCGACTTCTTCTGCAATGCTATCTCCAAAACGGATGGACCGATTTTCATAGAACTTTCACCAACAGATAACGGATACCATAACAAGTAATTTAGTGTATTTTAATTTAGACTAGCTGTTAACTGTGGCTTCGCTTTGGTACTATCTCTAAATCGGCTAAACTGATCTTCAAGAAACTTTCATTGGCAGATAGCTGCCTTTATAAAAAGTAATTCAAATTATTTTAATTTAGACTAGCTCTTCACCGTGGCTTTGCCCACAGTACTATCTCCAAAACGATTAGACCGGTCTTCACGAAACTTTCATTGGCATATAGCTGATTTTATAAAAAGTAATTCAAGCAATTTTAGTTTATACTAGCTGGTAACAGTGGTTTCGCTCGCAGTACTATCTCCAAAACGGTTACAAAGATCTGCGAGAGACTTTCACTGACAAATAACTGACCTTATAAAAAATAAATCCTTATAAATTCGCCTGCACTGCTATCTCCGTAACAGTTAGACCAATCTATATGAGACTTTTTCTGGCAGATAGCTAGCTGACTTTATAATTTAGGTAATATTTGTCTATAATAATTGTTAACCGTGTTTTCGCCCACAAAACTTTCTCCAAAACTGTTAGTCAGATGTTCACGGGACTTTCATTGGTAGACAGCAAACCTTATAAATAGTAATGAGGTTATTCTATTTTAGACTAGCTGTTACCCAGGACTTCATCCGTATGAAATTTAGTAAAAATATGTTGTTCACTGTAAACACGTGCGTATTTACCGCGCTTTAGTATATACAATTTTATATCTTGATTTATATATATGCAAGATTCAAGACGTCACCACATTCATTGTTTACAATTTAATATAATAATTATTATTATCAATTTTGAAGATAGAAGAGGTATTTCTAATAAGATATTAGACCATAAACTTATTGACAATATTGGAACATTATGTCATTATCTATCTTTAAGTCATTTTTTCTTTAGTTCTTTGTACAGTGTAAGTGAGCACTGAGGTAGTTATATGGTTGGTTACTGTTCCAAATATGTTGGGTATGATAATTCTGATTAATTACACTTTGAGTATTTATATATCTAATGTTAATATTACAAATACAATTTTCATAACTGTCGAAATTTATAAATTAAAGTTTACCTACAATAAAATCATTATATTGAGTTGAGATTTATTTCGGTCGGATATATTTTTTTAAGAATATATATGCATTTCACATAAATCAACACGCACACTAGCTCACATTCAACATACTTATACCGTTTTAATTTCGATCTGTTATGCAAATAAAACTTCCTAACATTTTGTATAAATACAACATTTCTATTTAAATAAAAGCTGAGTTATACAGTCATTCAATTTAAAGCTTTTTGGTAAACTATATCTTTCTTTTTTTTTGCGATGTGTACATATATAAAAATGATTGTTTTCCGACGCGTGAACACGCTACGTATAATTTCCATGCTAGAAACCGGGAAAGTAATGGAATTTTACTCGTTCCATTATCACAGGAGCAATTCTTCTGCGCTAACGCTTGATATCATTTCATCTTACTCGCATTTGTTGTTTGGTGTGCCTGAACTCGTTCCAGTCTAAGCTTGTCTACTTAATTATTATTCACTTTAAAACACAATTCTGCCATACCAAGACGAATGTTATCATTAGCTGTCTCCCGGTGGCTATCAGTGCGATTTACGCGTGAGCTTGCTCGTAGTACATTCCATTTTCTTCGACGATCTACTTCAGCTCGTCTTTTCCTTGGCATTTTCAAACAATAACGGTAAATAAATTTCTCACGCACAAACTCATGATAGAAGTTTTTAATAACGGTATAGTAGTGACAAAATGATGTATAACTTTATAACCTTTCGTATATAATATTTTTTTAACCAATCCAACAAAACCAATATCGATTTGTTTTTATATGTTTATTTCTCAATACAGACTTTTTTCATTTACCTTCCAAACATTGTCAACAAACAAAATATGTGAATAAAATGACAAAAATTTCTGAATGAACCAACAATGACAGCCATAAAAATAATAAAACTTAAATACGCAATAATCCGAGATCCATGTAATTTGGATATATGTTCTTTATTTAAAATCATTAATTTAATACTTTCTTCAATTAAATTGGACCCGAGTCTACCGTGACTGCGTTCCAGTAGAAGCTCACAACGCTCACGCTTACGACCGCGAGTTTTCCCGTTCCACTAGCTCTCGAGCGTTACAATCGTAAACGCTAGTGGAACGCATTTATGGGCGTTTTGAGCGTTCAGATAAATAATAGAAATGACTACCTAGAAAAAATAAAGCAAAAGCTTTAAGAAATTAATTTCCAATCTGTAGGTCTTAACAGTAAATCCTAATTATTATTAAATCGATTTAAGTATTAAAAAAAAAAAACAATGTATAATTCAATTTTTTATTTTATTATCATAAAAATATAAGAATGAGCTTTTTGGTCAAATAAAAAACATTAAATTAACATGAAATGGTAATAAATTAATTTCTACATTTTTCAAAAGAAGTAAAATTATCAACACTGAATTATCGTATTTCTTTCGTATTTCATCTATGTATTTCAATACAATATGGTATTTAATATAAATATTCTTTACCGTATCAAATGATGACATTTTCACGGTCGCCATCTTTATTGAGAATCCCGCCAATTTTGTCATCGCTCACGTCGACCCACCTCCAGACATGGGGCGTCTGAGCTTCACGTGAGCGTTGTGAACGTCTAATGGAACGCGCCCCGTGTGAAACGAACAAACGTCAAAAGTTTGACAGGAAAGTGTTTAGAACAGTTTATATGGGAAAATGAAATTGTTGTTTTTAATATCGTCCTCGCAATTTTTCCATGTTTTCTCACCTTTTAAACCTTCCCTGGACTACTGCAAACATTTCAAAACGAAAACTAGCTAAATCGGCCCAGCCGTTCTCGAGTTTTAGCGAGACTAACGAACGGCAATTGATATATTTGAAACGAGTTCTTGATGCGTATGTTTTAAATGTAATCATGGAATATTTGGTTTTATTTGTTTAAAATAAAATAATACATGTTTAACCTAGAACTGCCGTCATCCAAGCTTCAACACGAGCCTGAAAAGAAGATTTATCTCGATCACTTTAATTTTGCTTTAATTTATTCTCCGTTTTTGATTCGAAATTATGAAGCTATGCACAGTGCAATTATAAACGAGGGTGATCGTCAAAAGATTCTAGAACGACGAACGAGTCATTCGCATTCATCTTTGTCATGCCGGCCTGCAAGTCTCTTAGCACCTAGATATAAACTGTCTGATTCTGAAACCGACTTATATACGTCATTTCGCACCCAATCGGGTATTAGCCCCTTAGTGGCTGAGTAAGCGTCCCTTTGAAGAGCGTTATATTTAGTTTACAGGGGTCGTATCCTAGTCAAACATAATTGCCACAACACTCGACATAACTGCATATTATTATGGTTCACGCGATCAGAGGGTCAAGATTACACTTCGCTAATTTGAATACAAAACTAAAGTCCGACCCATGAACCTGAAAATATGTTGTATGATGAATGTTACGTATAAAAAAAAACTCCTAATTGATTTAAATTTGGATCACCGTGACACCTGAATAACACTGAATTGCAAAGTTTACACCGATCAAGTGTAATTTATACTAATATTATAAAGAGGTAAAGTTTGTTAGGTTGTAGGGATATATAATGTCTGGATTTAGTAAATCGTTTTCGAAAATTATTTTACCAACAGAAAGCCACTATATCTATGATACTTACAATATAGGGTAATATTAACTTAATAGGGTTACAGACAGTCAGACACAAGTATTTTCTTTACTGCGGAGTTGTCACATAACCAAAAAAACTTTTTTATGTAAGTGCAAATATCTATTTAAACTTTAAAACTTGAAGTCAGTTGTAGACATTATTTTAATTATCGAATTACGTATCTATATATACTAGTGGGCGCCTAGTGGTCGACATTCGACCATAGTCACTTGATTTTTAAAGTTTGAACTTTATTAGAGTTCTTTTGTCAAAGGGTATACTTCTATAATCAAAGGTTTTCATCAAGGCTACTCAGTTATTTGCCATGATCTTTAATTATTAAAACATTTAAAAAAATCCATGTGTAGATGAAAATTGAAATTAATTATAAATTTGAAACAAAAATCACGTGGCAAAGTTCTCAAATTTTAAGCATACCTAACTTTACAAAAATAAAGAAATTTATCGCAACCCATGATACAATTTTCAATTAATTTTACACGACACCATGTGTGAGTGGTATTTCTGGGTGACATTTAATTAAATGTAGTCTGTTCATTATGAAAAATAGTGATATGCCCAGGATCATCGTTTGAAAAATTAATGGATCCATAATACAATCAAATGGTGAGTCCAAGACAAAGATTTTTTTTAATACTACCATTAGCTTTTGAAAATAAGTTCTTTTTTGTTGCTATATGAGGTTGAATTGCAACACTATAACCGTGGAGGATGGATTATCATGGATTACTTTTATGAACAAAATTCTTATTTTGATTATTCAAAGTATTACTTGGCTTATTTTTTTATTAATTCATCATTTGAAGTAAGTTCACCATAAAAAATAATTAACATTACAATAATAGTTATATTTTATTATATCATTGTTGAATATAGGATGAAAAATGGTAATTGGAACGTAAGAGTTAAAAAATACATATAGTCGAGCATAGCAACCTCCTTCACAACCTCTTTTGAACTTCGTAATTATTGACGGCTGTCAAAATGTCTTTTTTATTTACATGTGTGTATGTGTTGTGTAAAATTCAAGCAGTAGTAAACCAGGCAAACGTGCCCCAGTCGAATACGTGCCCCATTCGAAAAACTCTAGGATACGTTCTTAAAATTGCCGCGAATTTGATCGAAATAGGTCAATAACACAAGTATAGCTGCATTCTAAACATCACATCGCCGGTTTTTATACGATTTAGTGCGTAAAGGTGAAAAAAAGTTTTGTACATCTATATGAATTTGTTTTGGATCTGCTTTCACATAAAATTAAAATATTTGATCGGTAAAATTTAGTTTATTCTAAGTTTTATGCAAAAACTAACCTCTTTTAACTTTTATTTGGCATCAATTACGTTTCGTTTTTCGTCATTTCTTCCTTTGTTTTCAGGCACATTATACTCAACTTTGGCTAATATACCCTGTTTTTTTTTCGGCTAATATACCCCACATAAATTTTGTTTTTAATTTGTATTTTTGTGAAGATATAATTAAATTATAAGTTTTCAGGAAATGGGGAAGAATAAATCTGTAGACAAAAGGAAATGGACGGAAGAGAATATAAAAAAGCAGTGGAGGATGTAACAAGAAAAAAGGGAGTGAATGAGGCAAGTCGTTTTTACGAACTACCGTCACCGACTCCTATCATTCAACAAAAAGTAAGCAAAAGGAAACAAATGTTAAGGTTTTGACGTCAGAAAAGCATTTAACAACTCGTAAATTATTTGAAGATAAGAAGAAATTACAAAAGAGAAAGTTGATTACTGTGGCATCAAAGCGTGAAAAGAACTTTTTGAAGGATTTATCTTCTTCATCAGAGAGTGAAGAAGAGTTGCAGCTTAGTGAATTTAGCGAAGAATGTATCGATAAAAATGAAAACACTTGTGTGGAATATCTCGAGTCTTACTATCACACCAAGAAAAAGGGTGTCTGGATCCAGTGTTCGCAGTGTTCTGGTTGGTTACACGAAGACTGTACCAATTATACAGAAAAATGCAACAAGTGTATTGCAAAATATTCTATATATCTAGGGAAAGGAAAGGGAAAAACGTCGTCAAAATGAGAGGCTTCGCTGGGGCACTTAAGACTGATATGTCAGTGAAATGTGCCCCACCCTACATTTAAAGAAATTGTTGATCTCGATTAATTTTAATTAGATTTTAGAAGATTTTTTTAGACAAAAGACAAATTTAGACAAATTTTTTTACACAAAAAAATTGTGTCAATTGAGTTAAAGCTTAAGACTGATTATTTTAGTAAATATGTTCTAAGTTAAAAAAATATTTTATTTCGATCCTTCGAATTGTGGGGCACGTTTGCCTGGTTTACCCTATGCCAAATTTCAAGTTCACCCGTTGACGGGAAATAGGTTAAAAAGAGGTACAATTTTTTTGCTTCACGTATTAATATATATATACATATAGTATACCTTTAAACAAGCAATTCTTGTATATTTTTATATTTGTATATATTCAGGATCCCGGAAACGGCGTCATCTAGTTCTGTGAAACTTAGTATGTAGGTTGTTTCGGAGATGATAAATCGATCTAGCTAGACTTTATTCATAGAAAACTTTTTTTACTGAGTTTTCAGGCAATAGCTATATTTTGCTAAAATATAAAGGTAAATGTCGCCGGCGCTGTCAAAACGAAAGTAGCTCAGATGGAAATCGGTTGCTTCGAAAATTCGTGTAACCCCAGTTTGAATCCGAGTGACAGCAGAAGATATATATGTATATATATTTGTAAATAATGTTAATTTTATAAGGCAAACGTAACAGTCTATCTTAATTTAAAAATGTTTTTTAAAGAACCGAGCTAAGATCGGACGCCCAGGTAATAATGAAATATGTATTATCAATTCGTTCCAGTTTGTATGTTGAAATGTTTTTGTTTGTTTCAATTGAGTTTCATAGGTAATGATATTTTATTGACCATAATTACAGACTTTAGGTTTATAACGTGTGTCGTATTTGTATATAATTCGAATCGTAAATTAGTTTTTGTATGAAGTCGCTTTTAATTTCATATATTACAAAATCGCGTATATGTTGCTAAACGTCGAAACTAGCTTGTATTTTTTTACCGCAAAAAACATACTAAATCTTTTTATTATACTAAGCAGGATCACATCTGCCAGGCCTGTCAGTATACTATATTGTATTTCATAATTTATCTCTTATCTGTTTGGTTGGTTGTACACTCAAAACACTTCGATAGATTGTATAAAAGAGCTTACAATAAGCAATAAGGTCGCGCTTCGTACAAACGATGTAACCTGAAATATTCAACAGTTTATTTATATAGCGATGTATAATAGAGTTTAAATAAATAAATTTTTAATGAATAGAGTTATTAACAAAAAAAAAATACGATTTTCTTTTATGTCCAAGTGTCCAAGTCATTAATATAAGTATTTATACTAATAATATTATAAAGAAATAAAGTTTGTGAGTTTGTGACGTTGTAAGGGGTAATCTCAGGAACTACTGGTCCGATTTGAAATATACTTTCAGTTACATATAGCTTATTCATCGAGATATATAATATCGTATATATCATCACGCTAACACCGATAGGAGCAGAGAACAGATGAAAAATATTTCAAAATCGAGATGTTTTTATCCTTTTGAGAGCTTTTGCTGCGTGTTAGCGTTAGCCCAGAGTAACTATTACTACGCGGACGTAGTCGCGGGCAGGGGCTAGTTGGTACATAAACGAATTATAACCATTATGTTGATTATTACATAGCATTTTTTTTTTTCGAACTGACTACGCTATTGACTCTATTGAAGGACTTAACAGCTTCACCGGACTACTAAGGCGTATAGAGTTAAATCGAATCTAATGATACTCGATCGCTCAGGCTACACAATATGCCTAAAAATCAGATATAGTACATACACTTCGAAATATAACACTTATTCTGTGAGACAAGTAGAGAAAGAGAAATAAATCTCATTAAAAAAAGTATTTCCTTTTGCCAAAAAAATAGGAAGTTTAAAGTTATCAAGTTCATGGATATTTGTTAATGTTTATATGTAGGTAATAATAACATACAATTGAAATACATTATTTAACAAACATATTTTATTAATAACTAGTGGGCCCGGCAGATGTTGTCCCGCTCCGGTAACAAAAAAACCTTCACAAATGATATACCCAACCTTTCCTCATAAATCATTTTATCTATTGGTGAAAACCGTATGAAAATCCGTTAAGTAGTTTGGGAGTTTATCGCGAACAGACACACAGACGTAATAATAAAAGCAATTATTCAAAGAATGCACTAATTGTCAGACGGTGAACGTGATTGATGACGATTGGAACCGAGAAAACCCGGTTCAGCGTCATCGACCCGAACGTGACGATTCACTTCCGTTAACGGTTCAATGCGCCAAAACAAATTTTATAAATAAAGCTCTGGACATACAGACATTCATTCTAGAAATAATAATGATAATTTATGTTATGATATAATATAATGACGTGAATAACATTTGAATGTTGATCCCAAAGTTTTGCCGATATTTGATCAAAACATCGCGTTTTTTAGACTATTTTTAAGTGAATGATGTAATAGTAATATTCCAAAGAGGTACATGCGTTATTTTACAATAAAATAAATTGATAAAATACCATTCAAGTAAATGTTTGTTATAAATCTAGACCCATTGAGATGATTACTATAACCTTGTCTAATGTCTTGGTATTCTTGGTAGTCTTGGTATAAGATTTCGACGTTCGATTTTTTTTAGTGATTTTTTTTTTAATGCGCGTCAAGTGGTATGTTTTGGCAGCAGATAAACGTATAATTTCATGTGATGACATGCTATTAAGCGTGACCAACGGTATTGCGCTGGCGCGGCTTACGTCAGAGTAGCGACGCGTAGACCAGAGGTCTGTATGCAATAATATTTTAGATCTCGTCGTATGTTCGATTGGCTAACTAACTTTATAAAAATGTATATAATTATTGTTCCGAGTTCTAATAAATATGAAAACCAGACTAATGTTAATAATTTAAATATTCAAAAGAGAAAACAGTTATTCCATTGTTTTGACTTCTGACGGCAATACTTAGGCCTGTCTTGTGTTTCAAAACATTTTATATTTTATTCTTTTGAAGTTCATTTAAGTAGCAGGACTTATTATATATATTCATTTTGTCATGGTTACGCATGTCTATCAGATCCGCTAGGAAATGCCAGTGACTTCATTCTTTTTTTATATTTTTCTTTTTTACGCGAATTACATTTTTCATATCGTGGACTTTCATATCATTTGAATAGTTTTATTGGCAGACATTTGTATTATGCTCTTGTGTATTTATCAGTATAATAGTAATTAATATTTAAATATGCATTTTTTACCACGATTGTAATAAATAACCGTACAGTACGTGATGGTATGTAGTCATCGCAACATATGGACGCTTGTAATATTAGGTTCTTACCTATGAAATTGCCGTTTTGTATGAAAAAATTAAAACGATTGTTTTTCATGTATTTTTTATTTGTATTCATTGAAGTAATCACCCATGCAATCAATGCATCTTTGCCAACGCAGTGGCAGTTTATTGATGCTTCTTAAAGAAATCAGCTGGACGGGAGGTAACAAATTCTTCAAAGGCATTTTGTACTGCCTCTCGGGTATTGAATTTTTTTCCCGCCAAGGAGTTACCCAAATTCTAGAAAAAGTAGTAGTCTGTAGGCGCACGGTATGGTGAGTAGGGCGGATGAAGGAGAACTTCCAACCCTAGTTCTTGCAACTTGGAGACCTTCTGCTGTGCAGTATTCGGTCGCGCGTTGTCGTGCAGGAGCAGCGGAGACGAGCGATCGACCAATACTGGTTGGAGATGTGCCAGTTTCTTCATCATTGTGTTCAGTTCTTCACCAAACAGTGACCATCACTTTTCTAGGGGTAAGTTTTCGTTTAGGGCATTGTTTAGGTGCTGAACCAGGATCCAACCAACTTGCTGAGCATTTGCGGTTATCAAACAGAATCCATTTTTCATCACAAGTAACAATGTGGTTCAAAATTCTTTCATTTTGTGTGTCTGTTGAGCAGTGCAAGGCACGTTGCGACGCATACTTTGCGCTGGCGTTCATTGAGTTCGTGGGGCACACATTTGTCAAGTTTTTTACCTTGCCAATTTGACATAAATGGACCAATATTGTTTTGACGCTAACGTTGAAAGCTGCTGCTAATTCAGCCGTAGATTGTGTATCATCAGCTTCCATAATCGCCTTTAATTCGTCATTGTCAACCAAAGTCTTCGGACGACCGCGAGGTTCATTTTTCAGGTCGAAATTCCCAGAACGGAAGCGAGCAAACCAATAACAGGTGGTGCGTTGGTTTGTAGTGTTAGCTACGTAAATGTCGTTGATGTTGCGTGTCGCTTGTGCCGCGTTGCTGCCACGACGGTACTCATATTCCATAATTACTCGAATTTTTAACGTATCCATGATGACAAAAATATTGAAATGCGATGAAAATGTAACACTAATCAATAAACAAGTGACTACTATTGGAAAAAGAATTCCATGTTTTTAAAATAAAATTAATTTGAAATTATAATTCTTAGCCAAACAAAAATTATTTTGATTTGAAATGGCCTGTACTGCAGAACGGCAATTTCATAGGTAAAAACCTATTATTAACAGTACTATATGCGTGATGTGTTTTTATGCCATACTAGGCAAACGAGCTGGTGAGTCACCTGATGTTAAGTGATCACCACCGTCCATAGCCACCAATAACACCAGAGGAGTCGCAAATGCGTTGCCAGCCTGTGCTAGTGGTGAAAGGGGAAGGGGGTGGTGGGTCTCTGGCGCTCTTACTGACCGAATGAAATGCAACAATGCAAGCACTGTTATTTCACTTCGGTTTTCTGTGGGTCGAGTGGTATTACCCCGGACGAACCGGCCCATTCATGCTGAAACCAGTTGTAACTTCAGCGTGGCTCTACTATTTCTTCAAAAGTTGAGACCCGTTTTCTTATCTCTTGAAGCCTAAGAATCCCTTCTGTTAATTCCACAACCAAAGTTTTCAGGAATACAACCTCCTTTGCATTCTGACTGCTCATAACCATATTGAGTTTTCTGACGATCACTTATTGTTTGATTTGACCTTCACTTGACGAGCTAGTTTTGCAAAATTAATTTCATTTCTCGCTTCATAGATACAAGTCTGAACATTCACTAGACGTTCCGAATATTACACAAAACTATTCATCTTGTAAAGGATAAAAATATTCCAAAATATCTCAAGATTACATATATCGTTAAATGTTATTGTTATTGGACACAAATTACAATAAATTCATATTTTTAGACGCGGGTTTGAAAGTCTCTTGATGAAAAAAAAAGTCTTGGTAGTGCTTTTTAAAGTCAGCTTGCCTTGAGCTACATAAAAGTTTAAAAATCTATTGCCAAGCTCCTGTAGATCTGTTCTGTCAGCTACATAAGAAAGCCCTTACCCTACCTGTCTATCCTTACTTTGGAAAGGTAAGGTTGTAGTCAAACTCTAATACCCATAAACTATGGTATATAATGGTTTCCTTTCGATTAGTTTCGAAATCAGATTTAATATAATTTCAGCAAGAAATATAATCACAGATTTTGTTATCTTGTTAAGAAAATAATTTATTATATTTTGAGATCGGTTAGTTGTAAACTACCAGCGGTTTATTAGGTAAACATGCTTGTATTTATATATATTTATAATATCTCGACGAAAAATAAACACCAAGGTCGAATGAGATCTACATATTAATACACGTGTGATATAATTATAAAAATATACTTTTTACCCACTCGAAGGACAAATAATATACATAAACTTAGTCAGAGATTCACTATAATTATAATGAAACGTTTAAATTAAGTGAATTATTCACATACATAAATTAAATTTAATATGTTCCATCTCTTGTTTACCCGGGATAAACTTCAAAATAACTGAATCAATTTCAACCATATTAAATAAATGTACTACATTCTTACATACAAAATTAACGTTGTATATGGAAAAAGTAAAATGAAAAAAGTATTATTAAATAATATATTTAATCAATCTAAGTAGGTATCGTTATTACGGTAACAATATGGCGAAGTGCAAAGGTAATTCATTGATTCCATTATTGTAGGAGAAAAAAACTATAAGCTCTTTAAAGATGGTTTAGACTGTCTCGTCAGAATAAAAACGAAATAAAAATCACTAAATTCGAAACACAGAAGCATTAAATTCAAATAAATTTGAATTTGAAATTCCTAACCCGGCACTAAGTATTTGAGGTCAAATTGTGCAGTTCGATTAAACGCCATTTTAATATGTAACGATTTAATGTAAAAGTGTTGTAAGCACTAAATACTGGGGACATGGTCATCATCATTAACCTGTAAGAGACTGCAGGGCCATAGGTCTCTTCCCGAAGGAAGGTATAGATGTAATCACCACTCCAGACCACGACCTATTGGCGATCTCAAACTCCCAGAAATCCGAAGTTCTATATTTCGCAACGTACAGTAGTACTACAAGAATATTTCTCAGGTTCAAGTATCCTCAAGATGTTTTCCTTCTCCGGCAACTGATAGTGGTACCAATTTAAATTAGTAAATGTACAAATTTGTTGGTACATGCCGGGGATCGAACCTGCGGACATTTGGTGAATTCCTCCGGCTAAACCAAAAGACCACCAGAATTAATGAGAGATAGTGATGAATTTATTTTCAAGAAAATATAAACTGTTACAATGAATCCAGATGTTTTTTTTTTTCGAACTGACTACGCTATTGACCCAGCAAGGTCTTAACAGCTTCACCGGACTACAAGAATCCAGATGAAAAATAACGTTCCATTAGGATAATAAAACTATTTGTCGAGCTATGATTAAAATTTGTGTTTACAAAAGAGATCTCTCTTATGTTTGAAAATTATATGAATCAATCGATTATGGGTTAGGACCGTTTACGTATTATCACGGTCGACGTATGCGCGTCTTGTTTATTAGCAACATGCTCGCGCAAGCCTCCCACATTTCAATCTCGATGTATGTCTCGTGCGGTGGCATATAAGCTACGGGATTTTCAAAAACGATACAACAAAAATAATTAAAATAACTTTTGTCTTTCGAATTAAATCGAAAAATATTTTGTTTTTTTTTTTTTTTTTTGTAAATTGTTCTACTGGCAAGTAGATTTGTTTGTGAATTTTTTTGTATCAAATATCAGTGAAGCTATTGATATATTTTATGGACGATATAGTTGCATGTGTTTCCAACAAATAAGTGCGACTTGTTCCTGGGAACGAACTGAGACACTATGAACGGTAAGTCATTGTTTCGAAACAATGGATTGGAAAAATTTTTAAATTACACACTAGATAATTAGTCGTTTGTGATTTGTAAACAGGTTTTATTACAAGAGTGAATAGTTTTCGGTCGTTCCGCGATATAATTATAATCTGTTTGAGTAATTACAACGACATTTTTATAACGATGTAATAACAGGTTTCTAATTGACTGAATTAATTAATAACTTAATCATTGTTTACTTTTGAAGTGTTAGTCGTATTACGTTTTAAAATTTATAATACAGATGTCCAAAGAAATAGTTAAATAAATAACTAATTGTTATATAATTTTGTCCACATTTTCTTATTTAGTACTTTTATATAAAGCTCACAATTTTATTTTATTAAGATACTAGCGGGCCCGGTGGATGTTGTTCCGCCTTGATAATAAAAAAAATCTTGACATACCTACCTAAATATCTAAAGATTCTTGATGAATCACTTTATATAGTGGTGAAAACCACATGAAAATCCGTTCAGTAGTTTTTGAGTTTATCCCGAACAGGCAGACAGACAGACGTAGTAGAGGACTTTCTTTTATAATATGGAGTGATTAGTCTGTTTTAAAGTATCTGAAAACTATTATTGATATTTTTTTTATTTATAATATATATTATACAAATTTAGGAATAATATTAAGGAATAATAATTGTTTAAAAGGAATTCATGGTAATCTATTTATACTATAAATTACGATGTAAAATTTTCAGCACGTGTATAAAATTTCAACGAAAGCTGTTGAATTTTTTTTTTTTTTCAATTTTTAGTAGTGTAACTTAGAAATCGTATAAGAAATGCTTTTATGGACGCTTCCGTTAATAAGGCTAAGTCTTATAAGATACATTGCGTCTTCCATATGGATTAAGCAGAGGTAGCTTAAAAGCATTATAACAAATTATTTTACAAAAAACGAACAAAATTCAATCCAAAATTATGTTCAATAAAGTACATAACTTCGCAAGAAACGACAAACCCGTTTTCATTAGAACAAAGTCGTAGAAGCCAGCAAGTTAATTTAATGGAAACCGTATCGTGTAGATATTACTAATCGATTAATTGAAAACTATTACACAGTCCTTGAAATTCATACAATGTTTAGTTAATTAGACTGTTGTGTATAATTTACGGATTTAAATTAATAAACGGATCCTAAATTGAAAACAATTCTTTGTTTTCAGTTTTTTTATTCGACCATGATAAATTCTAATTACTTGAAATATAAGTATTAAACGAGGAATTAATTTATTAAATACTAGCTGTACCCACAAGGATATATAAAATTGTGAGACCATGTTTTGTATGAATAGTTGGGTCAGCTCAGATAGGTCGCGAATTGCAAGTATGAGGCAACAGCCCAAGCTGAGAAATGCCGTGCATCTATGAATTAGTTGTCAAATAGAGTCGATTGAGTACCCTAGGCGCTCGCCTTAGTAGTCCGGTGAAGCTGTTAAGACCTTGCTAGGTCAATAGCGTAGTTAATGCGAAAAAAGAGACCATGTACAATTATAGAAATGTGTTTTAAAAACAATTGTAAGTACGATGCGCACGCCACTTACAGTAACATGTGACGTATAAATTAGACATATAAATACTAACAGTGTGTGAGTATCAGTAACATATTTGGAACCTAAACCTGCAATATAACCACCTCAGTGCTCACTTACACAGTATAAGAAACTAATGAAACAATTACTTAAAGATGCTAATATAATGATATAATATGTCCATATTGTCAGTAAGTAAAATGTTTATGGTCTAATATCTTATTAGGAAGATCCCTTGTATCTTCTAATTACTATTAATGATTAAAATGTTGAATTGAAAACAATGCATGAGCTGGCTTCTTAAAATTTTGCATAAATATAAAGCAAAATGTAAGTCTTTATGTCTTATATATTCGTATATGTATTTTAAGCAGTTTTTAATATTCAACAATTTAAATTATGCTCATCGAACTCGATACAATATTCTTATATGTTACTATGGTTACTGAGTTATATGCGCGAAAGTACGGTAAATAAAATAAAATGGCCCCAAAATGACCAAAAAGACAATATAATTCAAATTACGCAAAGATATATATCAATTTCAATTATACTTATTCTTGGACGTCAGTTACATATTTTTATAAATCTCATGCGGACGAAGTCGCGAGTATCAGCTAGCTTCAAAGAAAGTAATCTAAATTACTTCCTATAAGGTCGGCTATCTGCCTGTGAACGTCCCGTGAATATTGGTCCAACTGTTTTGGAGATAGCATTACGGACGAAGCCGCGGTTAAGGGCTAGTCTAATTTAGAGTAGCCTAACTAACCCGCTGTAATTTTAGCTATCTATCTATGAAATTCCCGTCAAAATCAGTCCAGTGATTTCGAAGATTACCCGGAACAAACATACAGACAGACCGACAAAAATTTTTGTTATCAGTAGCGTCTATACTTTGATACCCAATCAGTCCTTGACTACTGCAAGCTTCATAGGAAAACCCAGTATGATGTATCTTTAAAATTAATTCCCAGATTTGGTAATAAAAGTAACAAATTTATAAATTCTTCTTGCCGCATTAGCTACAGGTTTTCCAATATAATATTGACCTCTTTACTCTGTAGCAATTATTGAGTCTCTAAAGCGAGAAATTTGACGGTTTTGGTTTGCGTAATATGGAAGCCTCTTTTGAAGTTTTACTGTGATGACAACACTGCCATAACTATTTCTGTCATAAAGCAGTGTAGCTAGTACATCTGTATTCCAATTAGAACAGTGTGTGTGGTTAACAATATACTGCTCTAAATTCTTCTCGTGATTTCACTCACGTCAATATACTTTGCCTGTTACTATGTTTTGTAACAATCTTCGTATATGTCTCTTCGATCTTTTGGACTTGACAAAGAAGGAGTCTGCTATTAAAACGTTTATTAATCTCAAGGTATTAAACGGACTATGAAATTACCACGAGACTCTCTGACTTGCGCCTAAATCATGACCTTATTATATAATACTCATGCAATGCATCAAGGGAAAGGAAATTGACTTGTTTGAAATCATATCTTTTTCTCATTATATTGGTGATTTTGACTATATTTGTGAGTAAACAACACATGTGAAACAAGAATTCCCTATTTAGCAGTATTTTTTTCGAATGAAAGGTATACTGTGGACCTCAGTGAACGTGTATACATAATTTCATAATGATCGTTCGGAATATCCATGTGTTCTGTAGCGAGTCTTCTTAATTAATCTGCATCAATAACTTTATTATTACTAACTACTATCTTCTTTGCCCACGGTAATGGAGATTCTTTATATGGTTAATAGTAACAGTACTTTTTCTATGGACGAGGGTACCTTATGCCCTTTTCTGTATTCTCAAGATTGTTTATGCCAAATTGATCGATTCAGTACCTAAAACCTGAAACCATAACACATTCGTTCTAATAATTAGTAAGGATTATAATATAACTCATTCAACTCTTAAAATTAAATTAAATTTTCATGATCACTTGATCTACATAAGTACAAAATTATGTATGCGGATATGTCAAATATAGTAATATAAAATAAAACAAAATGTTTTTATTCATGAATGTAACAAAAACAATAAATGTTGAACTAACGTATACTAATAAATACAGGTTATATCTACGCCCGCAAATTAAATTCTCCATTCAGAATAGATAAATTAACGACCTTTATCATTACTGTCCACTTTACTGAAAGTTTTAGAACGATTATTTGATAATAGTATTTATTCCAGCAAATCAAGAACGACGTGTTTCTTTTAAATAAATAGGTAATCTTGGCTTATATAATAATATTTTTGTTTAGAGTATTGAAGATTGTTCGCAAGCAGATTCCATTTAGACCGATTTTTCTAAGGCTTTCGACAAAGTGTCAAGTAAATCATGCAACTATTAGAAAAATGACTATTTAATTGTATTAATATAAACTTCTTCTGATACTTTATACCCTGATAGTTCTCTTTATACATAAAAATAGAATATAACATGTAGTCAATTGTTTTTCCACAGACATGATTAAAGTAACATCTGGCGTAACGCAGGGATCAATTATGGGCCCTTTGCTTTTTATTATATATATTAACGACACGGCTAAATGTTTTAAATACATTTATTTTCTATTGTGTGCTGATGATATTAAAATTTATCATGAAATTGTGACACCTGGTGACGTTATACATTACAAAGTGATCTAAACAATCACATGTATAGTATGTGACTGAACTCCTCCTAAACGGCTCGACGAATACCGATGAATTTTTTTTTTGAGTATTCAGGTGTATTCCACTTTGGCTTAAATTCACAATTAGACCCGGCAGGTGGCGCTGTAGTTGAATTTTAATATTTCTTTTATTATCAAGACAGGATAACATACGCCGAGTCCGCTAGTTACTATATAAATAACTTCCATGAAAAAAATTAAAGTAACCTTCAAATACATATTACGAGAAACTGTACTAGAAGAAGTTTGCTAGGAATACTGATGAACCCAAAACTGGTCTTTGATATTCATTATATTCTAATAAGCTTTTATAATATTTGTGATGCGAACGTGTATCTTTTAGGAGGCTTGATTTACAATATATTATATTCTACACTCCATTAATTAGATCTGAAATAGAATACGGCATTTTTGTTTGGAACCCATTGTATAATAAATATCAAAATTTAACGCTGGGAAATTCCATCAAACGTGCGGCTATACATGGGTAACTTGTTACTGTTAAAGGTAAAGAAGCTGCTAATAAAAGCATATTTGGAATACGTGTAAACTAGTATATTACTTCTATAAAAGAGACTCGTTTCTATTTGCAGGTGCAATATCTGATACTCAACCATATTACAATTATTATAGCTTTTCAGAAACCTAAAGCTACTTATAGAATGCCACAAGGATTAGTATAGAATTATTTAATAATTACTGAATTTATTAGTTATTTAGTAATTAGTTAATTAAACATATATCGAGCAGTCGTGAGAGATCAAACATTCGGGAACATACGTTTTTTATGTATATCACTAAACAACAGAACGAACATATAAGTAAAATGAAGAAAGTAAATATACTATTGAATCAATAACTAACCGTGTAAACAAAGCCGGTATAAATGGCTGCGTGGTAGACCGTGGTTATCTGGTCTGGCTACGTCACGTCCATAATATTCTATTAAAGAGACAAGCCTAAGCACATCGAGTGCTGGAATCAGTCAATCTATATATCCAATAACCAAGCGAGGTGGTATGACTGGTTTGCAATCACCAGGGCTT
This sequence comes from Antheraea mylitta, assembly GCA_014332785.1. Classification (NCBI taxonomy): domain Eukaryota; kingdom Metazoa; phylum Arthropoda; class Insecta; order Lepidoptera; family Saturniidae; genus Antheraea; species Antheraea mylitta. Next base: position 4,017,990 of record JACEII010000026.1, on the reverse strand, counting down.
TGGCAATAAAGTTATCGTTGATTTTGATCCCATAACAAGAATTATTAAAAAAACAGTTGTTCTTTTAAATTTTAAAGAAATAAAACTAACCTCTAAGGATGGAAAAAATAATAGTTCCAACGTTTTTAATTGCTTCACTAACGGTCTGAAGTATTGATTATATAATTATTGTCTAAATGTAAATATGCTAAAACAGTATATAGTTCAGAGACATTTCGGATTTTAACGGAACTTTTATTGCAGATAGCTGATGTTATAATGAGTAATTTAGTTTACTTTAAGAATAAGTCGAGACAATCATAAGTATTGTTGATAAAAGTGAATACTCAAGTCAATGGAATTACTGAGTTGCTTTTTGAACTTTTAAAACAATTATAATATGATTTAATTAAATTCCATGGTCTGTAAATATAAATTACTAGCCTCTGCCCGCGACTTTGTTCGCGTGCAATAGATACTTTGGGCTAACGTTAACATGCAGCATAAGCTCTCAAGAGGAAAAAAGTTCCCATTTTTAAACATTTTTCATTGGTGCTCAGCTCCTATTGATCTTAGCGTGATGATATATAGCTCATAACCATCCTCGGTATGAGCTATATAACACCGAAAGAATTATTCAAATCGGACCAGTAGTTCCTGAGATTACCCCCTACAACGTCACAACATCACAAACTTTGGATTAACTTATTCTGATTTTCACATATATTGGTGCTCCGAACAATAATTATATACATCTTACACATTTTATTAATTATTCAAAAATATTATGGGCTGCATAATCTTAATACAAAATATCAATATCAGATGTATGCAGGCCCGTATACGAGTTGCTAATCTTACGCAAGCCACGCAAGCGTAATTAATATGTTCGGTCACGCTTACTAGCATGATACGAAATCATAATTTATCTCCTACTAAAACATACCGCTCAAGTCCCCTAAAGATTTTACTGAAAAAAATTGATTTTCACCAAAAAGAACACTTTATAAAATTACATATGAAGTTGCGGGCGTCGCTGCGAGTATACTTAATAATAGAAATAAACTTACCGATTATATTCGTGTGTATAGTTTATACCAATTTATAATATAAATTATTCAACATATAATTTGTGATGATATTATACAATACGGTATTTTCCTATACATATCTCGTCTATAATTATACGTTTTTAATTCGTATCGGTATATAAACAAGTCTATTTATAGATTGAATAAGAAATCGAAAGAAGCTGTTTTTACGTAGTATTAAAATTTTGAGTGTGAGATTTTACCTGATGTGTCAATGCAAGCTAGTTAGCTAGCTCGCACCTTTTCTAAACCCGCTAGCTATCTCGCACTTTTTCTAAGTTTGCTAGCTACTTCACACATTTTCTAAGTTCGCTAGCTATCTTGCACCTTTTCTGAACCGGCTAGCTACCTCGCACTTTTTTAAAGCCCGCTAGCAACCTCGCACCTTTTCTGAGTTGGCTAGCTATCTCGCACCTTTTCTAAGCTCCTTAGCTACCTCACACCTTTTTTAAGCCCTCTAGCTGTCTCGCACCTTTTCTAAGTTCGCTAGCTATCTCGCATCTTTTCTAAGCCCGCTAGCTACCTCGCACATTTTCTAAGCCCGCAACGTTACTTAGCACCCTCAAATTCAGAATCCATTGCTAAACCCATATAGGTTTGTACCGGTCAGCTACCTAGATGTCACATTATTATAATTATCACTTTATTATACAATATCAGAAGAATTATGCTCGAATCTAGCTTTAAGTCTATACGCTATAAACAATTAAAAAAACGATTTTTATTAATGGAGAGCGTTATGCTATGGATTTCCCACGTGGCATTTATAGTATACTAGTTGTGCCCCCGACTCCGTCCGCATGATAGAGTGAACTGATTTTAATTAAACTAAAACGAAATGCTACTGGAGGCTAACGCTAAAGCATATCTTTATGATTTTCTTGAAATTTATCATGAGCATTGTATATTAGCAGTGACGCGTATTCAAACAGAGAGATAGACAGGCAGACATTTAATTACATTAATTACAAAGTATCTTATTACTTAAATCTAAGATAAGCAAGATCCTGCAACATTTTTTTTTTTCAAAAATCTAAATAGTTAAGACGCGTTAGATTTGCCTTCTTATTGTATGTGTGGATATGTGATCAACAAATTACTTTTCGGAATGTGGGTTTAATTTTGTTTATATTAAAACCTTCCGCTATATGTGGTTGGATCTTTAATATAGAAGCAGTTTTCAAGGAAATAAGAGTAAAAAGATCCGTAAAATGAAGTTTTATTAACAGCATAATATATAAATCGCTGTTTTATATATGTTAATGTTACAAATGTGTTTAAAAGAAGAGAGTTTACGTTTATAAAGAGGCTCTTTTATATGTGACTCAACATAAACATAAAAATGTATATTAAGAATAAAAAATCTCTACCTCAAAAACCCTTTATTTTTTTACATCAAAGGTGACAAACGAACAGGTGGATCACCTGATGTTAAGTGATCGCCACCGTTTATACACACTAGCAATACCAGGGGAGTTGCAAGTGTGTTGCCAGCCTGTATATGGGTGACAGGGGAAGGGAAGGAAGGGAGGTGGACTTCCAGCGCTATCACTGACCGAACGAAACGCAACAATGAAAGCACTGTTACTACATCTCGGGATTCTGTGAGACGGTGGTATTACCACAGGCGAGCCGACCCATTCATGCTGAAACCGGTTATTGCTTCAGTGTGGCTCTACCACCTACAGATTCGCTTTCATTCGCGTTAATGACTTACATTTGAACTTTTGTACGAAATGAAGGGTACTATAAGTTCCTTTCTTGTACCCCTAATAATGTATGCAATATTTTGCGATAAATAGTTGAGTAGTTAATGCGTTAAGTGTAACGAGCAAATTAAAGCTCTCGTGTTAGGCAGCGTTCGTACGAACGAAACGTATTCGTCTGACTGTTTTTTCTCCGATTTACTTTGCAAATCCGACTACCACAAAAAGGGTTTTTCATTTTTCGAGTTAATATATGACCTATGACACTTATAAATAACGTGGCTTTCTCATGGTAAAAGAATTTTCAAAATCAGTTTAGTAGATCCAGATATTACCCCCTACAACCTCACAAACTTTATCTCTTTATGCTGTTAGTATAGATCAAGATTTAAATTTTATTTCAGTTAAAAAAAATACGAGTGTATCTCGAATGCTAGACTCAAAGGTAATTACATTAACTAACAAGTGTCTGTGATTACGATACCTTAAAAATCAATTTTTTGTATGTATTAATTACTTATGTTGTCTAATTCTTTACTAACTTTTAGTTTCAGATTAACGTATGAACTTGTAATGTTTACTATGTATGTAACAGCCAATTAACCAGTAATCGACTCTAGAAACTGCGAATGTATTTTAATGTATGTATTTCCTACAAATGGAAATCATTGATTACGCAATGGGCAGATGAACACATACTTTGTAATATGGTTGTACATTTTTTTTGTATCAAACCAATAAATGTATTGTTATTAAAAATGTATTCATAGAGTTATATAATCTTTCTCGAAAATTCGATCAGTAATTCAGCTAATATATACCTTGACCTTAGATGCTTTTAAAGCGAGATTGGTTAACGAACTCAGGAGGTCACTTTTGAGTTCATATAGGATTATATTATAGAACGAATATTCCGTTTGTTTTAAAAGAATAACCTTAAACTAGGATTCATTCTGCGATTAAATAAGCGTTCTTGGATAACAATTTATTTGATGAATGCTTTAGTCTTGAAAGATAATAATAGTATAATATATACATATGTTAAAAACGTTAGTTCTTTTTTCTCGGTCTACTGTTATTAGAATTAACTCATTTATTTCTCATTTCACACGTGTGACTTTTCATTAAAGATTTCAATGTTTTTTTTATTGCATGAGTAATACACAAAAATATTTTTGTTACTATGATGCGCTTTTAAAAAATGCATTCAATAATTTATAATCTTCGCTAATCAATTGAAGTCGTAGTGACATCGGCAAGTTATGTGAGCATCTAATTTATGTTTATTGATTTAGTGGACATATTTATCTCAAATATATGTATATTCTAACCGTACGAATGTGACCGTGACCATGTCCAATCATAGAAGTTGTCCTTTGGGTTAAATGGTTGACGTTTATGGGTACGCTAATCTAAAACAATAGGTCGTAAACATGAGGTCATTGCCTCAGTTTCGTAACAAATATCAAACTATGTAAAAGTTATGATTATATATGAGACGTGTGAAATTGTTTTTATTCTGTTTTCCATATCTGTCTGATACAGATAACGTTCTGCTATCTTTATTATGTTGTTTATTGAATATTTCTTTCGATGCTCTAAGCTGTATGTCTTGGCAGGTGATAAATTTATAATTTCGAGTCATGACATTCCACGTATACATGATCGTATTGTGCTTGCGTAACTAGCGACGTACTATCGACGCAGACAAAGATATTACGTAGTACAAATATTTTTGAGTTTATCGCGAACAGGCAGACAGACGTAGCAGACGACTTCGTTTTATAATATGTAATGGTATACGTATATGTAACAGGATATTGGTATAATATTTTAAACTGACTAATCACCGCTTAAGTTGGCACACCCGTGGTAGCATTCTCTGTCCCCACTTTGCGGGGGACGCGGGAACTGTTCGAGGCGGTTCCCTTCCTCAGTGGCAGTCCCGTAAAGACGGGTCGGTCTTTGAAATAGTGTGCCACTATAAAGAAAACAGTTTATATGCTAACGATAACCCGCCAAGTGGCATTGCAAGACATCAAAGTAATTGTTTAGTCGACCACTAAGAAAATTAGTATGTGTATAAAAATTGAAAACGAATCCGATTAGTTGTAAAAAACTATATATAACAAAAAAAAAATCGAGGCAGTCATAGCGACTGCGGACAGAAGTGAAAACTCAAAAGAATGGAATTTAAACTGCGTTCCATTTTGAATTTTTAAATTATTTATAGTGCAAATTATTTGAATTTCTTAATTTGTGTACTGAAATTATTAATATTCTCTCTTTCACATCTATTGGGACTCCGAATAATATTCATATACTTTTTTATACAATTTATTAATTCCTCAAATATGTGACACGTTGCACAATATCAATACAACATGTCAATATTATATGTACACAGGTTGTTATACTTTCGCATCACAATTCTGACGCAAGCCTCGCAAGCACAATACGGTCGGACACGCTTCCTAGCATGACGCGAGTCTATAAATTTATCTTCTGAAAAAAAAAAGTGTGTGTGTTCACGTGTTAGAAGTTATACATATTTGGCGTAACAAGATAAAAATCTTTTCAAAAATTTTATTTTTCGCCTTATTGAACGTTTGTAGAAAAAACGACACTAACAATAGAAAAAAGGTATTTAATACATTGAAAATTTTAATACAAAAAAAATGTTGACTATAGCTAACTTTAGGGTGTCGATTTTTCGTGTAGGTGTGCGCGCGCATCGTAAAAATTTACTTCTTTTTCCCTAACGCGCCAAAAGAAGTATAATTTCAAAAACTGCTCAATGCACCTTACATTTTTACTTAAAAAAAATAGCAATAAACAAAAAATGTGAGCGGATATGCGGGTAAAACTATTTTAAAATAAACAATGAATATTGAAAGAATCATAAATAAAACACCTACAATAATTATGCAAATATATGATATAACTAATTCGTATCTTAAAAACTCGACTAGCGACCTTGCCAACGGCCAACAAAACCTTCCGGTATTGTTGTAAAAATTTTAAGTGAAAATCATAATAGCATTTTATAAGGTTCCAAAAGTATATTCATATGGTTTGAAAAAAAAAAACCATTAAAGACCAAAAAAATATTCATATAATTATTATGTTGTAATTCGAAGTTCGTGCAAAATATAAAAAGAATATTTGAATAATAGCTATTTCCGCAACTTCTTCGCGTGGAACTTTATGTTTATTTAATTAATTATCTACTTTTTTCTCGTACTAAGGCCATGTCGTCTATGAATTTGCAATATTTTTGATACACCGAACCGATTTGAATGAAAGAAAGATAAAAAAAAAATATTATTTCGAGACGGCGGCGCGCGCAAGCCTTTGAATGGTAGCCGCGATGGCGGGAAACTTCGCGATCGCACGAATAGGACTCTTTTTTGGATCGTTTGCTACTTCATCGTACGCGGAGATCACCGAGATCTCGTGGAAGGCTAAGAGCTATGCTGACCAGTCCATACCAGAAAAGAAATTTCCCGTACCGGGAATCGAACCCGGGCCTCCTGGGTGAAAGCCAGGTATCCTAGCCACTAGACCATACGGGAGATGAAGTACGCCGGCTTTACCAGTGTCATTTAGCAGAATTATCTGGTTAATTCTGTTTTTATTTTTTTTTATCGAAGCACGACATAGTGACTGCACTATGCCTGATGTTAAGCATAGTACAATCCAAAAACATCGGCTACCACCGAGAGACAGATTATCCATCGTGGGTCGCCGCTGTCATGCCGGCCATAATGACGAAATTCACCCGGTACTGGATATGCACAGGCTGATTGTGTTGATATTTTATTTATTATATATATTTGAAATAGGTTAAACATAATTTTATAAAACCTCACCTTTTACACCTACAACATTTATCTCTGCATCACCTAGAGGTTGACTGGTAGAGAATCCTTTTTTTTTTCGAACTGTCTACGTTATTGACCTAGCAAGGTCTTAACAGCTTCACCGAACTACTAAGGCGAGCGCTTAAGGTACTCAGCCGATTTTATTTGGGCAACTAGCTCAAGGGTGTACGGCGGTAGAGAATCCCTTCGGCATTAAATGCGTCATTGCGTATTTAACGCATAATGTGTAAATAAATAAATAAAATATTACGCGAATATATGCTTTATGATTTTATTGAAAAGGTTTATCACAAACGAAGTAAGCAGTGATAAGAGTTGAAACAAACAAATAAACAGACAAACCTTTCAATAGATAATTGAAGTGTATTTTATAACTTATTCCTAGACACCCGCGATTTAGTTTTTTTTTTACGTGACTTAATATGTTATATGATAATTTAAAAAAAATCATACTTGTTTCCATTCGTTCCCTATTTACGACTTAGAATTATTTCCTGTTTTATTTATATGTAAAAAGACACACCATTTGCATTTTTTTTATGTCAATATTATGATAATAATGTTATTAATAACTAATGTTTGTGTATTATGAATATGCTTTATTAACGTATTGGAATGTCAAACACTTGAATGTACAACTAAGATCGAAGTACAAGTCATTTACCGCACACCTGTGGTGACGATGCAGGAATGTTTGCGTAAATACATTAAGCTACTATGTATGTCACTAGCTTGTGCCCGTGACATCGTTCATGATGGCTTTTTTCCTATGCAAATTACATGTTTTATAGAAATTCATTATAGAATATTCTGATATATAATATTTACAAAGAATAACTTTGGGGTGTAAGGGGTGTCGAGTAACATCTTAAGACTTGAGACCCCCAAGCCAACCTCACCTGCACGTGGTGCACCCTGCCGAGCAACGAACGAGGCAATGGCGATAGCGGGGTTGTAGGGTTATACAGCCCGACTGGGTCGCAACCACCATGTACATGGCGAAAAAGCCTGTCATAGTGACTCGCTTTTGCGCATCGCGTTTCGGGATCAGCCTGTGCATATCCAGTACTAGGTGACTTTCGTCATTATGGCCGGCATGACAGCGGCGACCGACGATGGTTGATTTGTCTCTCGGTGGTCGCCACTGTTTTTGGATTGTACTATGCTTACCATCAGGTATAGTGTAGTCACTTTGTCGTGCTTCATTAAAAAAAAACTCATTTCATCTGTACTAATATTAGAAAGGTGAAGGAAATTCTAAAATAATCTAATAAATAATCTCAGGAATTACTAGGCTGATTTGAAAAATCTTTCAGTGATAAATAGCTCATTTATCGAGAAAGGCTATAGGCTATATATAATCACGCTAAGACTAATAGGAGTGGAGCATCAATGAAGAATGCTTCAAAATCATGGTTAACGTACGTTTTTTTTTATTGTAGCACTGCAAAATGACTGCACTGTGCCTGATGGTAAGCACAGTAAAATTCAAAAACAATAGCGACCATCGAGTTATACACTATCCATCGCCGGTCGCCACTATCATGCCGGCCTGCAAAAAGCTGGATATGCACGGGCTGATCCCGAAACGCGACCCGTAGAAGCGAATCACTATTACGGGCTTTTTCGCCATAAACATGGTGGTTGCGACCCAGTCAGGCTATAAAACCCTACCACTCCACTTTCGCCATTGCCTCGTTCGTTATTCAGCAGGGTGTACCACGTGCAGGTGAGGTTGGCTTGGGTGTCTCAAGTTTTATGATGTTATTCGACACCCCTTACACCCCAAAATAGCTAGTCTTATATAATGCTAATCTATCTTCCTGTAAAAGAGTCATCAAAATCGGTTCATCCATTTAGGATTTTTTCTCGTTTAAAGTAACTTTAACTTTAATTTATACGCAATTGTAGAAGGTCAATTAATAAATCATGTTCAACTGACATTTTATCTACTGTTTACACAATATATTGTCTGCGTCATAAGGTCCTTATCATTTTTTGTCGAATATTACATAGATGTTAATACAGGTATTATAAATCTCGTACCACTAAGATGATGTCAAATAAACTTCTAATTTTTAATGGGTATTTTACATATTTGTATTTACACGAAACAAAAATTGGCGTGTGACATTTAAGACACTATTGATATAAAAATATGTTTACAAGGATATAAAAGCAATTGCTAAATATTAAAAAGCACTTTAAACTGCGACATAACCTATATTCAAAACTTAAACTATTATAGTTGTAGGACCTAATTATGAAATTAGAAAACAGATCGGCTGATGTGGTATTGAAATGAGTGCTATCTTAATTCTACATATCTAAGACTGTGGCGTTACAATATTATTTTACGTATGTGTGTGTTTTTGTGTCATTTGTTTTGTCAAAACATCATGGATGTAACGTATCAACAGCTTTTTAGTTTATAATATCATTAATAAAAACTCAACGCAGACTACTCCCACATACGTGCACGTACCTATATATATGGTGAAAGGGTTTTAGTTTGTTTCTCTATTTTTCGAAATTAAATATATGTTTAATTTCGTGAGACACATATTATACTAGTCCACATGTGTGCCTCACTGATTCTTATAATTTTATTAGTTTAGCTTAGTTAAATTAGCATTGATACATTCAAGGCAATAGCCCAAACCGAGGGTCGACTATTTTGCTAACTTTGAGCAAGTTTCCAAGCAGTTGAGCGGCAAAACACTCGTCTTTTCATTTTCTTAAGGTTGCAAAACAAAACGAGTGAGCGTCAAATAATCATGCAAATATACAAAATCACATAAATACATAAAATAAAATTTTGTCGACCATATCAAAATATCTCCATTCAAAGAGATCTTAGTAGATGGAGAATTAATAATTTTTGATAAGTTATTCAATAAAACAAACAAGATAAAAATTGATTTTTAAAAAATGGATAAGCTTCATGTTGACGTAATAGGAAAAGTATCGTCATTTAGGTAAGGTTAAACGGTATCGATTTTTTTTCTTAAATGCTTTTAGGCTTATAAACTAGTGATTGGAACGATACTCAAGTCAAAAAAACCAACTTGGTAAGAAACAGACACCCATTACCCATATACAAGTAATTAAATTGCAAAATCATTCACGTTGCATAACATTAACTCATAATGACTAGACATTGTGATAAATGATTGAGTTCTCAATAATCATTAATAAAATGACCTGTTTCATTTGTTACTTTAATAATAATGCCCTTGTTACTAGATCAAGTAAAAATATTCCATATTACTTTGATTAGGGCCTTTGATCTTAAAGGTGTTAAATAAGATCAGCCGTAAAAGGGAGCGAGCACAACTACTGCGAATTATTTATAAATACTTTATGACAAATATTCAATAGTACTTGGGTGACCGAACCTAGCTCGGTTCTTTAAAAACATTTATAAATTAAAATAAACTGTTTGCCTCATAAAATTAACAATATTTCGCAAAAAAAAAATTAAAAAAAATTATATCTCTTCTGCTGTCACTCGGATTCGAACTGGGGTTACACCGATTTTCGAAGCAACCGATTTCCATATAAGCTATTTTTGTTTTGACGATGCCGGCGAAATTTACCTTTATATTCAAGCAATATTTTTTCATTACCTGAAAACTCAGTTTAAAAAGTTTTCTATGAATAAAATCTAGCTAGATCGATTTATCGTCCCCGAAACTACCTACGTACTAAGTTTCACGGAAATAGATGATTCCATTTCCGAGATCTTGAATATATAAAAATATATAAGAATTACTCGTTTAAAGGATTCTCTTGTTGCTATGTATTTGATGAATATATGTATTTGAAAACTACATGAAAATCCGTTCTGCCATTTTTGAGTTTCTCGCGAACAGACAGACGGGTGCGGCAGAGGACTCTAATTTATACTATGTAATGAAGATGTATGTTTGTAGGTGAACAGATATAGCAGACAGGAGCTTAACAGCAGAATTATATATGTGTACCAAGCATATCCGCCTCAACAACTCCTCCATATATTTTTATCGAAAAATTGAGAGTTTTTCAGTTCGATAGGGGAAAAAAAGTAAACCCCTCCACCAAAATGTGTAGCGTGTAGGCGTGCACGTGTGTGGGGGTGATCGTGTAGTGTTGTAGCAGTTATGTATGGGTGTGTCACCATATCGCGCAAGCAACGCACTCAAGGGCTCCCTACCGAGGGATTGAACCTAGGCTTGAGCCGCTGCCGTGGGAAGCCTAATCGGGTGTGCGGGAGCGAAATTAACCCCCAGACCGCGGTGGCGAGATCTGTGGTTACGAGGGCGTGGGCGTGTGCACGCTCTGTTGCGAGGGACAGGCTGGTACTTATCGTTCGCTGACGTGATTAAATCAGGAGGGTCGGTGAAAATGTGTCGCGGACGTCTCTTATAACGCTATTATAACGTTAGGTACGAGTTCGTAGTTTGCGGCGGATACCACTAACGGACTGGGATGATTCGCTGCTCGTTCAAAGTAACTACTTGTAAGTGATTTTATATACGCCCAGACGGACGGCATCTCCAGGTCCCTGTGGAGATCCGTGTTCCGGACGTATTTCGGGGCACCGGTGATTTTACGCAGAACCCGGTTCTGCAGAGCTTGTAACCTTCTGAAATTATTTGCGTGGGCAAAAATCGGACAACTGTAAGTCATTATCGGAAGGATACAGACTTTATATGAAATGAGCTTATATCTGAGGGACATTTTACTCTTCGAACAAAGTAAATAATGGAGGCGGCCCAAGACCATAGCGACTTTGTTCCGCACTCTCTGTACGTGAGAAATGAAGTTTACGCGTCTTTCGAGTGTGACGCCGAGATACTTGAACTCGGAGGTCCAAGGTATTTCGGCATCGTAAAGCCTTATGGGCTTTAACTTGATTGCTCTACACCTAGGGTCGAAGTGTATCGTGGCACTCTTTCCGAGGTTGATCGCTATTCGCCATCGAAGAAACCAATCACCGAGCGTGCTAACGGCTTTTTCGATGCGATTCCTGAGGACATCCGGCCGCCAGCCAGAGGCGTAGATGACTGTATCATCAGCATAACAATCTACCTCGACGCCTGGGAGCTTAGGTAGGTTGCTGATGAACAGGTTGAAGAGGGTGGGCGCGAGTATTGAGCCTTGTGGCACACCTGAGCGTATCGGACAAGGTGATGAGAGTTCGACGTCTACTCTAAAACGAAAGGTTCTATCGGCGAGATAATCACGGATGATGTGAACTAACCTATCGGGTATACCGGCTTGACTTAGCTTGTATATGAGGCCCTGGTGCCAGACCTTGTCGAAGGCCTTGGTGACATCGAAAAAGACAGCTATTGTAAGTTTCGGATAAGTGCTTTTCACGGGCGGATTCGGCTCCGGATGCGGATCTTTATTGAAATTGGAAAGAATGTACTCCGTGAGGCGGAGTACTTGATCGGGGCAAGAATGTTTGGCGCGAAATCCAAACTGCTCAGGTGGTATTAAACTACGATGGTGATTGTGACCTGGAGACGGTTCAGAAGGAGCCGCTCGTAAAGTTTACCTAGCGTATCTAGCAGGCTAATAGGGCGATAGCTATCGGGAAGCGTAGTTTTCTTAACGGGCTTGTGAATGTCTATCACTACGGCCTTTTTCCAGACGGCCGGAAAGTGACCCTGGGACATGGCCGCATTGAAGATGCAGACCCATAGAGTCATGATGCAGTCAGGAAGGAGCTTCAGAACCTCGTTCCTGATCCCATCGGGACCTGGGGACTTCCTAGGTTTGAGACGCTTGATGGCGGCCGAAACTTCGTCAAAAGTAATCGGGGTTAGGGTATCCACCGGAGAGGACGCGAGTGCATGCTCCACGGCCGATTCGATCGACTCTATGATGGAAGGGTCAGTGTTATCAGTGTTTGGCGAACACTGTTTCTCTAAACTCGCGGCGTGGCATTTCGATTTGTCAATATTATCGAACGCTGGAGGCAACCCGGGGCCTCTATCGGGGGGGGGGGGCATTTGAATGACTGTATCTGACTTAAATTTACGCGTGAGGGTCCAGAATGACAGGTGAGATGGCTGGATATCCTCCAGGTATCTGTCCCATCTGTCACTGCGGATCTCAGAAATACGAGATTTAACGGCTTTTCGTAAGTAACGTAAGCGTTCGCGGTTCTCAGCGGTCGGGTAAGCGTCGTGAGCTCGAGTCGCGGCGTTCTTTTCCGTGATCAATGCTCTCACGTCGTCAGGGAGTATAAAACGGCGTTCGTTCACCGCTTGTATCTCTCTCGAGGTCTCCCTGATGGCGGTCTGGAGATAATCAACCAGGGAAAAGATAGCCAAATCCGCGTCGGCTTTAGACACCAACACGTCCGGAATCCTGTCTAAACTGCTAGAAGATGGTTTGTCTTTACAATATTGTGAGAGTTTCGCGTAGTCAGCCACCACGACCGGCGACGGGCTGAGATCTGAAGTCTGACCTAACTGTAAGACGACTGGGCGATGATCCGAGTCGAGTTCGTGTACGACTTGTATGAGTCGTACAGGAAGCACCACATTTTTAAGTAATGCTACATCTAATACTGACGGTCGGCAGTTATCCTGATAATGCGTGGGTTCCGGAGGGGCTATGACGTCAAAAGCGAGAGCCCTACCTAGTCTGTCGAGTATCCTCCCGTTACGAGAGATACACGGACTGTTCCAGATGACGTTCCCGCTATTGAGGTCCCCCGCTATAATGACCGAGTCACCCAAGTTGAGCAGTGCCTGCAAATCGGATCTGAGTAGTTCTTTGCTCGATGATAAATACGCGGAGACAAGAATAATGTCAGAGTGACCTGTCATACCTACGCGACATACTGACGATTCCATATGAGTTAGCGCGGGTGGATCTAACGGCATGCAGTAAAGCGAACGCCTAAAATAGATGAATGTGCCACCCCCGCGGGTGACACGATCGTTTCTAACTATACAGTAATTCGCGATTCTCGGATTACGCATACTCGGTTTTAACATCGTTTCCTGGATGAGGAAAACGTCAATCTGTCTGTCGCGCAAAAAGTCAGCTACTAGATCGCGCTGTGTCCGAAGGCATCTCGCGTTGAAAAAAACGCGAGAGATAGACCGCGTGGTTTGATTTTGTTAAGACCCGCGAATTTTATATCTTATTTAAACGAAGGTGAACAGGCGAGGCGCTGAATAGTGGCTCCGATAGTCGGAAAACGCGCTAGAGCGGTGAGAAGACCTAGCTCCTCCTCTACCTCGACTATGGCATGGAAGGCGAGAACCTCCTGCATGTCATGCTCCCGGAGCAGTTGTTTGAGCAAGTCTACTTTGCTGGCGAAGGAGGATGAGACGTAAGCCGCCTATGGTGGGCACGAATCGGACTCTCTGAAGTAACAGTGCTTGCATTGTTGCGTTTTATTTGGTTAGTGAGAGCGCCGGAGGCCCACATCCCCTCTCCATCTCCTCCTCCCTCAAACACAGGCTGGCAACGCACTTGCGACTCCCCTGTTATTGCTAGTGACTATGGACAGCGGTGATCACTTAACATCAGTTGACCCGCCTGTTCATTTGCCTCCTATAATATTTAAAAATAAATCAATGTGAAGGTGGTACCTAGCTGGAGAGGCTTTGAAAACGACTATAAAAATAGCAGTCTATTAAAAACAGATCGTAGTATATTGTTCAGTTATGTTATGTAGTTAGTTATGCACTCGTATAGTATATGTAGGCATTTTTTTTCCTAAGGTTCGGTCCCCGTAAGCTATTATATTAAGATCTATTTATATTCATCGCGAATTATTTATATGAAAACGTTATTAGTTTAAAAGTTAATTGAATTTTCATTATAATCCCCTAATAAATTTTAATAGATATTCGCAAAAAACATAGTAATAAAATACGTTACTATTTCGTAATAAATTACTACAGCCGGATTAATTTTTTGTCTCTTGTACTCAAACGCAGAATTTAATCGAATTTGATTTTATTATTTTAATTTTTTTACTAATATAAATCTTAACAGTATGGATGGTGTATGGATCACTAAATTTATATTGTCTATTAATTTCAATCCATTAGTACAAGAATGATGGCCAGTAAAAATCATTCGATTGTTCTTATATATAATGATATAATCAATGCACATCTTATGATTGGTGAGTAATAATATAATGAATAGCTTCATAGTTGCAACAACAAATAGATGAATGTGTTTGTATGTGTAGCTAAATGGGACGTTATTTTTAGACATTTCTAAAATATTTAATACTAGCTGTACAAGCAACTCCGCCCGCGGTTTTTTTTAATTGTATTAGAGAATTATAAGATTGTAAGACTATGTACAATTATAGAAATGCTCTTCAAAAACGATTGTAAGAACGACACGCACGCCACTTACAGTAACATTTAATGTATATATTAGATTATTAGATACTAGCCTCTGCCCGCGACCTCGTTCGCGTGGAATAGATACACTAACACCAACACTAACACGCAGCAGTTCTCAAAAGGAAAAACATCCCGATTTTGAAACATTTTTCATCTGTGCTCCGCTTCTATTAATGTTAGCATGATGATTATAGCCTATAACCATTCTCAATGAATGAGCTATATAACATTGAAAGAATTATTCAAATCGGACTAGTAGTTCCTTTTTTTTTACGTGGGGAAATCCCTTACGGGATTCTCTCGCACCCTCCCGGGGGAAAGGATGGGTTATTTCCGGCTTGCACGGACTAAAACCCCACGGTGTACCGACAGACCGTAGTGTTGGGGCGGCAAGGGATCGTGCTAAGCTATTCCCCTTAGATAGCCGCCCCAACGGTTCGCCCGGCTGAAGGTGGCCGCCGGACTCCTACCTATAGAGAGGTAGCTGGGTACACACCAGCTGCCTCCCCTCGTCCGCCGGACCTGTGCAATGAGGGGATGAGCCCCCCGACTACATCCCCTCAGGTCCGGCTACTGTGGCAGGAGGAGTGGGGCAAAGCGCCGCCTCCTCCTGCCGGTTCTCCATCGGCGAAGACGGCCACTGAAGGGATCCGCCTCGCGGGCCCTCTCCGCCGCCTCCTTTTGCGAGATGACTTCCTCGCAAAAGGAGGCCACTGCTCGCCACGCCTGCTCGCTGCCGAGCATGGACGAGACCACGCTCAGCAGCGACAAATCCTCTCCTACCACCCCCGCCAGAGTGCGGCGCTCCACCTCCCACGCAGCACACTCAGAGAGAGTGTGTTGCGCGGTATCTTCCTCAGCGCCGCACTCGTGGCAGGCGGCAGTCGGCTCCCTGCGAGCGATCCGGTGCAGGTCCCACCCGAAACAACCGTGTCCAGTCAATACCTGCACCAGCCTGAACGTCAGGGAGCCCCACTCCCTATTAAGCCACTCCCGTAGGACCGGGCGGACGGCGTCAACGGTGTACGTCCCAAAGCGCACGTCCGCCAGGTCCTGCATCCACCTCCTAATTGCCCCCTCCCGCAACTCATGTCTCCTGACTTCTATCTCCCTGGGAGCCGGAGGCTCTCCACTATGTTTCCTTGCCGCTGTGAATTCGTACACGGCGGCGAGAACCCCTGCTTCCAGCTCCCAAGGAAGGGAGCCGGCAAGCGTAAAGGCCACCGCAGAGGACACGGTGCGGTACGCCCGGATCGCCCTCAGTGCCACTGTGCGCTGCGCATTACGCAGCGCGCGCACGTTATCGACACCGAGGGCGTCTGCACACACCGATGCCCCGTAGGCTGCCATCGACCGCACGACTCCCATATAGAGTCGACGGCACCCGGCACCCGGCCCCCCTACATTGGGGAGCAACCGGCCGAGTGCCGCTACCGCCCCAGCAATTTGCGGTCCGAGCCCCGCAAAATGGGGCTCGAAACGCCAGCGCCCGTCCAGGGTGAGGCCCCAGTATTTCATTTGGGTCCCCACCTTGATCCGGACGCCCTCCACCATTATGTGGGCCCCAGGTGGTGGCCTCCGCCAAGGCCCATGAAAAAGTATGGCCTCAGTCTTCTCGAGGGCCACCCTGAGGCCCAACCTCCTTATGCGCCTGACCACGAGGGTTGTGGCCATCGTAGCCAAGTGCTCCACCTCCTTCCAATCCCTCCCCTGGGCTACGACTAGGGTGTCATCTGCATAACAGATTAGGCGCGCTCCATATGGGAGTGCGCCGCGGAGCACCCAGTCGTAGCCCATGTTCCACAGGAGCGGCCCCAAAACCAACCCCTGAGGAACGCCCCGCTTCGTCGCCCGCCGGACCATCCGCCCGTCTCCATCCACATAGGCGACCACCCTGTCCTCGAGGTACGCCTCCAACAGCCGCCGCAGATACGGGGGCACTCCAAAATAACGGAGCGCCTCCCGAATGACCCCGTGCGGTAGGCTGTTGAAGGCGTTGGCAATGTCCAAGGACACCGCCAGCACTTTCCCCCTGGGAGGTCGCCTGCATGGATAGCGGCTTGAGGAGCGACAGGGCGTCCACAATTGAACGCCCTGTCCGGAAGCCGAACTGCGCGTTCGATAAATTCAGCCTCGCCCCCCTACAACGTCACAACAGCACAACGTCACAAACTCACAAACTTTACCTCTTTATAATATTATTAGTAATTATTAGTATATATATAGATATAAATACTAACAGTGTGACTAATGAGGTTTACCATCAGCAACATATATGGAATTTTAACCAAAGATATAACTGACTTACTTATACTGTGTAAGGAACTAATGAAATAATAACTTGAATATTACTATAAAGATTTACATTTACATTAAATTTAATATACATTGTCATTATAATTACGAATTTGTGACTATACAAAAAAAGAACGCTTCTCTGTTCCGAAAGAAATTGTATTATGGAATTCTTTACTTAATACGTTTATGGTCTAAAATCTTATTAGTAAGACCTCTTCTATTTTCAAATTTACTAATATCTCATGGAGTACCTAATATTCCAAAATCCATAAAAAAGAAACTATGTAGCCCTAATGTCATCTAATAGGTACATTTAGTTACCTGTTTGTCGCGTATAAAGAATTCTTTCCACAAAAGTAATTACTTAGAACGAAGTAAAGTATAATTTGTTCTTTACTTATGCGACATACCTTCACTATTGTGTGCTGAATGGTACTTAAATACCTGCACATTAATTTAATTAAGGAAAATTAATCATTAAATGAAAGGTTGTTGGAATAAAAAATTATGAGTACAAGCTATCATGAAGTGTAAACAATTATCCTATTATTTAGTCTTGAAGCTTTAAATTTAAGATGTGCAAAATTTTGCTAATAATTTTTTTCCTCGAACTGACTACGCTATTTACCCAGCAGGGTCTTAACGGCTTCACCGGACTACATTGTTAATTTATTTGTAATTACTAGTATATAATTTATCAGATGTGCCTGCAACTTCATCCGCGCGGAACTTAGTGAAAAAAAGTACTCCGTTTACTGTGTCTTAGATAATATACATTATATAACTTGTTTTGTACGAGATTGCATTGTATTTACTTACCTACTTTTTTTATACTTATTTCGAGACGGTTTTATCATGAACGCAGTACTTTAGCAGTGATCGGTATCCCGACCCACATGTAGATATTAATTTAAACTATTGAACTATATTTTATTTCCAGACACATGCAACATTTTTTTTTCAAAATGTAAAAGTATAGAGGTTACATTTACATTCTTATTATATCTATAGATGTATTCTGTAATCTAATACGCAGATTGAAATTGACATGGTTGTATCTGTATGTTACTATTTAATATTTTTATATCTATCAAGTTTACTGCAATTCTGAAAATAGCAGATGAGATCATATAAAAAGAGAGAAGAAGATATAATATTCAATTAATGTTAAAAATCAAAGCGTTGGAACAACCTAGTGATAGATACAGATTGCATGGTATAATTTTTTTTACTGATTCGATTACCCAGCGACAAGACATAAGAATTTTTGACGTGACAACGTCTTATAAATTGGTTTGCCGGGTGACACTTCAAGAAACTGCGTTACGCTCCGCTCACGTTATGCGCTCACAATGAGAGCGAGTGAGAGGCACGCGTCCCTTCCACTCGGGCATGGTTAGCCCGCCTAAGAGCGAGAGAGACTACTATACGAAAATTATTTTACCACTCAAAGTCGTTGTCACGTAAAACTTTCGCCCGTATACCGACTTTACAGGCAACCAATTTTTTTCGAACTGACTACGCTATTGAGATAGCAAGGTCTTAACAGCTTCACTGCACTACAACATTAACAAACGAGCTAGCGGCCTCTTCTATGGTTAATCATTGATTACACTCACAATCATTAATTACGATTAATTGTAATTCAGCCTATCTATATCTAAAGACAGTTATTTACCGGAGTTGTAGTCTTCGATACGGTGGAACCCATTTTGACAAGGTAAGATTTAAAGACAAGTATCTAGGCTATATATAATTACGCTTTTTTTTTTCTTTTTTTTCGATCTTACTACGTTATTGACCTAGCAAGGTTTCAATAGCTTCACCGGACTACTCATAAGAATACGTTTTTATAAAGTAAGCTCTACTCATTTTTCCTATAAATGTGTTTTTAAACGGTGGCACTAATGAACTGTTTAAAAAAAAAAAAACGAAATTTCTCTATGCGCGTTGACTGGTATTTTTGATGGAGATATTTTTATAATTTTGCGTCATGACATGCTAGTAAGCATGACCGGCCGTATCACGCTTGCGCGGCTTTTGTCAGGCTAACTACGCGTGGTATAGGTGCCTGTGTACATTTAATATTTATACATTGTATTGAGATTGTACAACCCATATGTTTAATTGATTCATAAACTATATTAAAATATTTATAATTATTGTTCAAAGCGCCAATACATGTAAAAATCAGATTTGCAATATACAAATTATAAAATTTAAATAGTTGAGAATATAATTAAAATAATAATTTAAAAAATAACACAGTTATTATATTGTTTTCAATTTTCACTTCCGTCGGCAGTCGTTATGACCACCTCCACTTTTTTAGACTTATAGCTGCATTCTCTAGCTAGGTTGTTGTATTATATTAGGTAATTTATGGAACAGTTCTTATAAATAAAAGTAAATCGAGTGTCTATAAACTGAATTTTTTGATTTTGGGTAGAGTGAATAGGCATCTAGTTGGTAAGCGCGATAAATCGTTGGTCTCATCGTCACTTACCATCAGGTGAGATTGTGGCCAAGCGCGTACCTGTTGAATATATATAAAAAGAAAAGAATATCTCCAATAGTCCAACAGTTCCTCCAATAGTTTGGCGGTACAATAAATCCAACATTTATTTTGAACTGCTTTTTGCAATTCATGCGAGCAGAGCTGCGGGTAAAGCTAGAATATATAAATGTATATCTATCTATTACGTCAGAACAATTAATACGTGCTTGTAAATACAAACACATTATTTTCTACCAAATAAGTACTGTATTGTTTCCGCACCTTTTCCGATGATTTGGCCTCCATTTGAGGCCTACATATGAATTTTCCGAGTTTATCTGCTCATCCTAATAACAATTATGTAATTTCTAATTGTTTTACGCGAATAAAATATTTATACGACTGTTGAAAAAAAAACTATTTATTGGGAATTGCAACGGCGACTTGGTTTATATTAAAATATTTGTACTGTTTTTATATATTTATAACATGTTACGTTCTCAATTAGCTATTATAAGATTAATAATTAATGTATTTCTGTGTTACTAAATTTACAGTACATTAATACATCATTAAGGCGATTTGTAGGGTAACTTATGCCACCGAGAATTCCAATACAATTTTATCGTTTCTAGGAATATTCACGAGTTACTAATGATATAGTTAGCTAAGTGATTTTAGCACTATCCAAACAAGGTTCGGCTAAAATGCTCTAAAAACACCTATAGTATTTATTAACAAAACTCAAGCAAACTGCAGGATAAAGTTTGTTATCAGTAAGCTAGTACACGTTAAAATATATATATTTTTTTATGTCATATAGGAGGCAAACGAAGATGCAGGTCCCCTGTTGTTAAGCGATCACCTCCGTCCATAGACACTAACAACCGCAGAGGAGCAAGAGCGTTGCCAGCCTGTGTTAGGGAGAATGGAGAGAAATGCAGAGGAGAAGGGAAGGGAGAGGAGAGGAGAGGGGTGTGGAGATGGGTCTCCGGCGCTCTCACTGATCGAACGAAATGCAACAATGCAAGCACTGTTACTTCACGTCAGTTTTGAGAAGGTGGTGTCACCCCGGGCGAGCCAACCCATTCATACTGAAACCAATAATAGCTTCAACGTTGCTCTACCACTTACAAAAATACAAATATAAATGTCATTTATATTAAAGCCATAAAACTGATGATATACTCTACAAGAAGGAAATAAATAGGATAAAAAAGAATACCCACGCAAAGGGACAACAGCAGTAGAAATTAACAATGAGCAATGACTTATGAACTTATGAACAATTACTTGAATTTATTTATTAAAAACGGAGAATTATATGTTCATACAAATGAAAAAAAAGAATAATATTTCGATTTTTGTAAATAAATGTGTCTTGGTCAGGCTGGTAATCAGTGATAAAATACATTTCAATTATCCTTACAAATGTTTATCAGTCTGTTTTTGAACACACGTCACTGATGATACTGCGTTCTCGATAAAACCTCAAGAAAATAATAAACATGTCTTCGTGTAACACTGTTTTTTTAACTTTATTTTTGGTAATCAATCTTTCAGATGATTATTGCCATTGTCACGTATTCAATAATATTACAAGCGTCGTGCGATCACTTTAATATTGCGTCGTGTGGGTCGATATTCTAACAAGATGTTGGATCCCTTGTTAGAACCTTCCAGGGAGTTTTTGTTGCATCTCAGAATTTCACGTTCCGTGGTATTATTTTCCATTCACCTATGCACAGTAAACTAACTATATTACGTAAAGTACCATCAAATTTACAAAATATAGAGTTAAATAACACAAGATTATAAATAAAATATAAAATCCACTACATGACAGACTAAAATCCTGCCAAAATCTCCGAGTAACATTTAGTTTTTCATTAAAATCGGCTTACTCTATCAAAAGTTTTTGAAATTTTAATGAAGACGCGATTTAAATACGAGAGAAAAGTAGGTAATTAAATGGACTTACTACATTCACATGATTTTACTTGTCACTGTTTTGTTACGTTAAGTTCCATGCGAACGGAGTCGTGGACAGTTACTAAAATATATAAACGTGTCAGACGATGTAATATTAAAGGTTAGAATAGTTGTTTTGTACTTTAAAATGACATTAGTAATCTATACCAATATTATAAAGAGGTAAAGTTTGTGAGTTTGTGACGTTGTGGCGTTGTAGGGCGTAATCTCAGGAACTACTGAATTGAATAATTCTTTGAATAATTCTTTCAGTATTATATAGCTCATTCATCGAGAATGGTTATAGGCTATATATCATCACGCTAAGACAAATAAGAGCGGAGCGGAGATGAAAAATGTTTCAAAATCGGGATGTATTTTCCTTTTGAGAACTGCCGCGTGTTAGTAAATCTATTCTACGCGAACGAAGTCGCGGGCAGATGCTAGTCATTAATAAAGAGCATTTTTAACTTGAGTCGGAGGAAGAATAAGACAAGCCTTTATTGAATATATTTAAACAACATTAATAAATTAAAGAGAATAAATGACATTGGCAGATATTATTCTGTCGTTTTGCGGAAGACGTCTTTTGAAACAGAATATTTTAATATTGTCAGCGATTTCCAAATGTTTGCAATAACGTAAGTTACCGTGCAGGGCGTTGACTGCCGATCAATTTCGACCTTTGGATATATGTATGACGGACTTGTTATATTACGTCAATTCAGTTTAAATGCAATGACCACGACGTAAAGTACGAGAGGTTATATAAAGAATG
The DNA here is from genome assembly GCA_014332785.1 of Antheraea mylitta. Classification (NCBI taxonomy): domain Eukaryota; kingdom Metazoa; phylum Arthropoda; class Insecta; order Lepidoptera; family Saturniidae; genus Antheraea; species Antheraea mylitta. The sequence continues at coordinate 3,995,411 of JACEII010000026.1, read as the reverse complement.
TTTGGAATACATATATTTGGATATATTATTAACAGAACGATTCAAATTTTGTTAGGAGTATTGGCGTCAACAAAATAAATAATATATCAGACACTGAAGCTAACGCTTTTGTTAATTCTCCTCAACACCGATAGTGAATAGCGTGGTGGTAAAGCTAAACAACAAACGTACATATAGTAAATAGTATAGTACTTCCGGGATTAATTTTTAAAAACCCCTGGACTGTCCAATTGCGTAAAGGTTTAAGCTCCATTTAAAAGAATTTTATAGGTTGTAGGACCACGCTGAAGCTATTATTGGTTTCAGCATGAATGGGTCGGCTTGTCCGGGGTAGTAGCACCCGACCCACAGAAAATCGACGTGAAATACAGCATACATTATACATTTTTGCGTTTCGTACGGACACTGAGAACGCCGAAGGCCCGCCTCTCCTCACCTCCCCTCTCCACTCCTCTCGCTTCTTTCCCTCCATTCCTTCCCAAATACAGGATGGCAATGCACTTGACACTCCCGTGATGTTGCTAGTATCTATGGACGGCGGTGATCACTTAAAGTAGCGTTCATTTGTCTCCTGTGATATAAAAAAAATCCCTGACCACGTCATTAAAACGTGTGTTGATCGGTTGAATAGTTAAGACATGAAAACAGAACAAACAATCTTATATTCCTATTTATAATATTAGCCAGGGTATAAATAAAGTATTAAAATTCACATATAATTCATGGATTTTGTATCTTTTCACATAGTAATAATACAGACAAATTGACAATTAAAAAGCAGAGAGACGCGATCTTTTATGAGCACGACATACAATTAATGTTGCACAAATTCAATAACAATTGTGATTAATTGAGGCAAAAAGTGTTCACCATATGACGTCAAGGAATCTTTCCACACCATATCATTAGACCCATTTCACAATTGCAATTAAATTTTATTTTTATTACGAGGTATTAGAATTCATTTTCGTTTGCCGGTAGTTATAAATGAAGTAAGTAATTATGGGAATGGCATGTCGTGTGAACGTCACAGTGCATTAGCGAAACAAATAAAACTAGTGGGCGCTCAGTGGTCGACATTCGACTATAGTTATTTGATATTTTAAAGTTTGAACTTTGTTAGGGTTCTTTCGTCAAAGGGTATACTTCTATAATCAAAGGTTTTCATCATGGCTTCTCAGTTATTTGCCATGATCTTTAATTATATAAATATTTAAAAAAATATATGTGTAAATGAAAATTGAAATTAATTATAAATTTGAAACAAAAATCACGCGGTAAAGCTCTCAAATTTTAAGCAAACATAACTTTACGAAAATAAAGAAATTTATCGCAACCCATGACAAAATTTTCAATTAATTTTACACGACACCATGGGTGGGTGGTACTTCTGGGTGAAATTAAATGTAGTGTACTCATTATGAGAAATAGTGATATGCCCAGTATCATCGTTTGGAAAAGTAATGGATCCACAATACAATGAAATGGTGATTCCAAGACAAAGATGTATTTAATACTACCATTAGCTTTTGAAAATAAATTCTTTTTCTAGCTACATGACGTTGAATAGCAACGTTGTAATCGCGGAGGTCTAAGTCATAGATAACTTTTATGTACAAAATTCTTATTTTGATTATACTAAGTGTTATTGGGCTCATTTTTTTTTATTAAATCATCATTTGAAGTGAGTTCACCAAAAAAAAATAATAAATATTACAATAATAGTTATATTGTATAATATCATTGTTTAATGTAGGATGAAAAATGGTAATTGGATCGTGAGAGTTAAAAAATACATACAGTCGAGCATAGCAACCTCCTTCACAACCTCTTTTGAGCTCCGTAATTATTAACGGCTGTCAAAATGTCTTTTTTATTTACATGGGTGTATATGTTGTGTAAAATTGAAGCAGTAGTATGAGTAGAGCATATTTTAATTAATTTAATGTACTTCTAATGCATTTTATATAAAATAAAGAGCTTTCTGCACTTCTCCGCCATATAAACTTTAACTATGCCAAATTTCAAGTTCACCCGATCCCGGGAAATAGTTTAAAAAGGGGTACAAAGATTTTGCTTCACGTATTAATATATAGATAATGCGTGTAAAGTTTGGAAGAAAATTACATATATTGCATTTGCATATACAGTTGTCGTAGTCCGATGAAGCTGTTAAGATATTGCTAGGTCCAATAGCATAGTTAGTTTAAAAAGAAAATTATTGAATTATTTTTCAAAAAAAAATATATGATTAATACTCAACGCCTATTGCATATTTTACTCAATATCCTATGTTATTTTTTTACTAACAAAATCTATAAAACAAAGTCTTTTTACGCGTCTGATTGTACTCTTATGATATCGGCACGCTATGATGGCCGTTTTGAAGTTTCGTATAAATTAATAACTACGTTTAAAGACGCAAGTGGTTGTTCTTTATGACACTATTGATAGTGGTGTGCACTTAATCCTATAATTTATGGAATAAACAATTTTAGGACACGTAATCAATTTAGTACAAATTTGGAAATGATGTATGTAAATGTATAACTATATATCTATCTGACTTGACTACTACTCTATGTAACTATACACATAACTATAGTGGTGTGACACAATCTTTTCATGTTTTTACTAACAAAAAAGAGCGCTTTCAGACGGTATCATGGATTATATATAAATATTAGCGGGACCCGCGGCCGTTGGCCAGTTTTGATGATATTAAAAAATTCTAAAAGAAAACCGCAATGCCACCTACTAGATCCAGTTGTGAATCTAAACCGTTCTCGGATCCACTGGAACACGCACACAAAATATCATCAAAATCGGTCCAGCCGTTAAGGAGAAGTTCAGTGACATATACACGTACCAGAGAAATTTATATATAAAGATTAGTGTACTTATTTTTATATTGTGGAAATTATTTAATTTATATTTATAATCTATGTAGTATATAGCATCGCTGACCAGAACAACTACCTCCAGCAAACTTGTATCAATGTTTAATGCAAAAGAAAGCAGTATTTGTATATTTTTTGAAGTTATGCTTCTTTTGGCGTGTTAGGAAAAAATGATTAGAGTAAATATTACTATGCGCTCGCACACCGTCACGAAAGAGCGACACCCTGAAGTTAGCTATGGTCAACATTTTGTTTCTTTGTATTTGTTGTTTATATTTTTTTTACTTTTTTTTAATACCTTTTTTCTATTGTTTGTGTCGTTTTTTTCTACAAACGTAAAATAAGGTGAAAGATAATTTATTTTCAAAGATCTTTATCTTGTTAGGCCAAAGAAGTATACGTACATAAGTACACATACACTTTTTTTTTTGAAAATAAATCGACATTTCACATCGCTATTGTAATATGTCAAATCGACCACTACAACACACTATTATAGTTTTTCTAAACTATGTAACGGACTGTCATTTAAAATATATCATCCCGAAGGTTTGTGTAGATAATTCAAAATAATTAAGGAGAAGAAATCGACGTATTGCAATAAAATCGTATGAAGGAATTTACGGGCGCTTACACTTCTACCACCGCACTGGCTAAACTTTATGAGTCTAATATAAGTCTATACGTCTAATGAATATAATATGGAATTTTAATTTGAATTTACATTTTATAAATATAACCCATATTAATCATTTTAATTGTATACAAATCACCAAAACATAATTCATTATTAGCGACGCTATTTTTATACTACAAAATTGATTCTTCACCGTTTAAAACAGATCAAAAATGGGCTTTAACGGCAAATTTTTTGAGAAAAGTAACTTATTAAATCCTTTGACTAATAAAAATAAAGTATTTCCAAGAAGAAAAAGTATTTTTCATAGTTAAGTTTTTATTTTTTAAATACATTCTTTGGGTTTGTAAAATATGCTAAAAATGTGATGCATTTGTAAATTTCAATAACGACTCTTTATAATCTTAGACAAGTTTATAGAAGTACTTTTTTTCCTATAGATGTTTGTGTTACAACATTTGATTGCTTGTTTGTAATGGATAAACTCGTAAAATACTTTAAAAAATCACCTATAGAATGCTACGTTATCAGCAACTGTCTTGATGTATATTTTATTTTAAAAAAAAACTACATTAACAAGAGTAAGACCGCGAGCAAAAGCTTGTATTAAATATTTCCAAAGACTTAGACAACTGTGGCCGTGAGGTAGTCCGGTGAAGCTGTTAAGACCTTGCTAGGTCAATAGCGTAGTCAATTCGAGAAAAAAAGGCCGTGACCATAGACAGTAAGGAATAATGATTTTCTAAGGATCTCAAATAAAGTATTCCCGTATACTTTGTTTTCATTAAATTAATCTAGCATAAATATCTATACTAATATTATAATGAGGTAAAGTTTGTGAGATTGTGAGTTTGTGACTTTGTAGGGTGTAATCTCAGGAACTGCTGGTCTAATTTCAAAAATTCTTTCAATGCTATATAGCTCATTTATCGAGGATGGTTATAAGCTATATATCATCACGCTAAGACTTATAAGAGCGGAACACTAATGAAGAAAGTTTAAAATTCGGGGTTTTTTCCTCTTAAGAGCTTCCATTGCGTGTTAGCGTTAACCCAAAGTATTCTAAGTGTACGAAGTCGCGGCCAGAAGCTAGTTACAGATAAATACAAATTAAGCGTAATATAAAAAAAAATGTTTGCGTGACGATTGCTACGTAGCCTTATAACTTTTACAAGGAGATTTATAATGTTATTAGTACATTTCACTTACGTGAAATTGGGACGGGGCGCTAATTTAATTTAATAAAAATAATTTTGTTTTGTTTGTTTATTTGAATACGTATATCTCCAGGTCTACTATTAGGGCTTAATGAATTCTTTAGTAGTGGTAGAGCCAAGCTGAAGCTATTATTATTTTCAGCACGAATGGGTCGGCTCGTCCGGGGAAGCACCACCCTATCACAGAAAACCGACGTGAAGTAACAGTGCTTGCATTGTTGCGTTTCGTTCGGTCAGTGAGAGAGCCGGAGACCCACGTAACCTCCCCTTCCCCTTCCTCCTTCCCTTCCTGTCCCCCCCGCCCTCCTTCCAAACACAGGCTGGCAACGCACTTGTGAGTCCCCTGGTTGTTGCAAGTGTCTATGGACGGTGGTGATCACTTAACATCAGGTGACCCATCTGTTCGTTTGCCTCCTATGATATAAAAAAAAAAATCTTTTTGTATTTTATTTTTTATTTCTTAAAGAAGGATGTAGGCTTAATTTTAAGACCTAATTTTATCTTAGGATCCGTAAACCACGTAAGAAGGTATGTCAACCGAAGCGATAAAATAATGCGGGCGAGTCGCATCTCACGCGTATAGCTCCTACTTCAGAATATGCAAAGTTTAAAATCTTACATTAAAACAATCCATTCAATTTATATATACACATGGATAAAAGTTAAGTATCTATTTGTATTATCGATGACATGACATTAGTATATACAATACTAAAAAAAGTGTGTGTGTACTTATGTACACGCGTTAGAAGTTATAATTATTTGGTGCAACAAGTTAAAAATAATTTCAAAAATTTTATCTTATACCTTATTCTACGTTTGTAGAAAACACGACATGTTAGGAGTGTACAACACATAGTTGATGCAGTCAGGATACCAATAAGTTCGTAGTTACTTTCACTCTTTATTTGGTCAGAGTTTTGGCTTACAATAACGTTTCACATAGGAATGCGTAGATAACACCGACATCTTCCCTTTTATAGATCGAACCATATAATTTATAAGACGAACTATAGAAATCAAAGCAATTACCATTTACTTATAATTCTGCTACATGTTTTAAGTAACACAAACATAATAATTAACGAACAAATTAATATTATTTACGTGCATTAATTCTATATATATAATATAAATTTTAGTTTTTCATTCGTTATCCTAGAGAACCCTTTGTGTTTTATTGGACAAAAAGTATCCTAAATGTAATCTTGTAATATTAGTTACCACTGTATTAATTTCGTCGAAATAGGTTCAGTACTTTCAGAGTGATACGTGTTCACAGAGACATATAGACAGACAAAAATTCTAAATAGATTATTTTTGACTTCTATATCGATAACAAAGTTCATCTCGATTATGATTATCAAAAAATATATAATGTACAATTAGTTAGTTAGCTATATAATGTATAGTTGTTATAAGATACTATTTTGAAATGTCTGCGGAACTGTAATAAAACTAATGCGTTGCTCTGTAAAAAATAAACGACGTTTAAAGTTTATTATTCCACTATTTATCGTTTTTAACATAAATCTAAATTTTATATTGATAACCACAATCACCGTTTTCTGTCAAATTTCGACATGACTACATTTCCTAAAAAGCTATTACTAATTACAATAATTACAGTGCCATCTAATAAAATACACGAGTACCTGGTCGCTGTTAACGACCAACAGCTGTACAAAAAGAAATAGGTAATATAATATTTAAATACTATAGTTTTCTTACATAGTAATAAATAATAGAATAGAAGATATTCTTTACAATCGTTGTGGTTTAAAAATCAACAATTGAAGATAAAATGCTTCATAAAAAACAAACAAGCCAATGAAATTTAACCTATTAGATTTTATACTTCTAACTAATGCAGCTGATTGATAATTTCGCATAGAAACGTCAGTTCGTCGTGGTGCACCGTTTTTATTTATTTTTTTAAGATGCATTGGGTGATGAAGTATAACTTAAATTTTTATCTACTTACTTACTGCTATATAAAGCACAAAGCCAAGTTACCAAAATCCGTCAAGAATTCCATGAACTACAAATTTTTAAATTTCTTCCGTTATCCTGGACAACCTTTTGTGTATTATAGACAAAAAGTATCCTAGATGTAGCCTTGTAATATTAGTTATTACTGTGTCAAGTTTTGTCAAAATTGGTCCAGTACTTTCACAGTGATACGTGTTCACAGAGACAGGCAGACAAACAAAAATTGTAAAAAGATTTTTTTTTTTTCGAAATAACTACGCTATTGATCCAGCAAGGTCTTTACAGCTTCACCGGACTACTAAGGCGAGTGCTTAAGGTACTCAGCCGATTTTATTTTGAAAACCAGCTCAAAGGGTGCACGGCACACCTCGGCTTGGCTGTTGTCTGTTGCATGCAAAATCGCGACCTATCTTAGCTAACCTAGCTAACTATTCATATATGTATGAGTTGTTGAAACGTATATGTGTACCAAGCATACACGCCTAAACAACTCCTCCATATATTTATTATCGGAAAATTGAGAGTTTTTCAGTTTGATAAGGGAAAAAAGTAAACCCTTCTACTTTCATGTGTAAGCGTGTAGGCGTGCGTCGTGTAGTGTTGTATATTTGTGTGTCACCGTATCGCGCAAGCAACGCTCTCAAGGGCTCTCTACCGAGGGATCGAACCTAGGCTTGAGCCGCTGCCGTGGGAGGCCTAATCGGGTATGTAAAAAGATTATCTTTGCCTTGTATGTCGATAACATAGTCTACTCCAATAATAATTTACAAAAAAATATATTTAATGCACAGATTTCGTCTTGTTACACATTTTAAATTTCATATATAATTTCGACCGGTAATACAAATTTGATTACTATGAAGCAATCTTTTAAACAATGTTACCAGATTAGTTCATTTTAACCTCTCATTATCTAATGAAATCGTTATCTGATAATAATATAAAAATTAGAGAAAGTTTTAGCCGGTTTTCTTCTGCCGAGGTGCAAATTGGGCTAGTATCATCAGATAATTGATTTCAAGTTTTTTCGCAATAATCTAATTTACCTTTAATATCAAAACACATTTCGGAGTCAGTTTTCACTCGTTTGTGTAGTCAAGTGGAACTACTTTCTGTGTGCGTGCGTATTTTTTTTTAATTTTGTTTCAAAAATATTTTGTGAATATTCCGTTTTTATTTTATTTAATAACAGATTTTTTCGTATATTTTTAAGTTATTCGTTTTTAACATTTGTTAAAATAACCGCTTTTTGTAGCCCGAACTAATAGTTTTCAATTTTTTTTTGTTCATATAATTTCATTTTATATATAGTGTTGTTCTCTGTTCATAACTTGAAAAGGTTATTTGTGTATTTAAATTCAAAACTATTAAAAAAATACAAGAAATCAAACAAGTTTCAACAAAATTTTACCTTGAAAAATGCATCAGAATGTTCTTGACATAACTATTCAAAAACTTATCAATATTTCATCGTCTATTGTTATCGTTAAAATCGAAGTATAATACTAACGAAATAAAATAGGCATACTTTTACAAAGAATTTGGTTTATAAAATAGAAAATTCTGAGGTTACAAACATAAAAAAAAACAATTACGAACATTTTTATATCGTTTATTAATTAATGAAACTTATGATGGTTCGCACGGTCTGTAATACGGTTACTCACGCTTACTAGTACGGCGAAATCATAATTTTAGGTTCTGCAAAAAACATCGCTCAACGCGCCTAAAAAAGTTTTCGCTTCAAAAAGCAAACAAATTGAGAACCTTCTCTTTTGAAATTTGTTAAAAAAAAATTGCCAATTTTTTTTTGCTCGATTCGTGCAACATTTTCTTGAACTGCACTGTATTTCTTTTCAGGTGCAGCGAGTAACCCTTTCAACATGTCGATCGTGGATTCGTACAGAAATTTCATGGAGAGGAACAGCGGTAAGTGATTAACGACTTTTGTTAGACTAATTTAAAGTTGCAATTCAAATTAACTATAAATCTCTTGAAATAATTGGGAGTTAAAATTATTAGCATATTTAGACATAACGTCGAACAACTTACAATCGAATCCTTGCAAATAAACCAGAGCTTTCGATAGTATGGTGGTAGTTCACCTTAGCTGCTACCTTCAAGTTGATTGTTTTTTTTTTCAAACTGACTACCTTACTGGCCTAACAGGCCTTTACAGCTTCTCCGGGTTACTAAGGCGAGCGCTTAAGACACTCAGCCGATTTTATTTGACAATTAGCTCAAGGATGTAGGGCACACCGCGGCTTTGGCTGTTGCCTTGTTACGCAACATCCCGAATGTATCTAAATTGAGCTATACATTTATAAATATAGGAATTAGTGAGATATGCATGTATACCTCACGAACTCTTCATGAATCTGTCTCCAACCACTACTTGTAAATGATTTACAGGAGCTGCACTTAAATATAGAAAAATTACATAATTGTATTTACTACATATCGCTTCTGTAATGTAAATATTATAGTCACTGTAATTACATTTACAAATATCATAAAATGGAACCATATAATCAAAATTGTTTTACTTCTCACTTTAAATGTGGCTAAAATTTTCGTGTTTAAAAATTAATTAGACACGATTAGTAGTTTTCGCGTAAATTAAAAACCTGCCTGAAAATAAAATGTAATTTATTATTTGTATGGTAACTTATCCGGTTATGTTTTTTATATTCTATAATTTTTATGGTTCTATGTTTAAAATGGATCTTAGTTGTTTTGTACACATATATATGTTATAAATTAAGTGATATTCCAATCACTATTTATACTGTTACTATCTGAGCAATACGAATTAAAAGTTGAGCTAATTGATAATTATTTAAATTTAATTTTCTAATAAATTTAATATCCTCTTATCAGTCTTTGATCTTGATTATGCGCTGAATTACTTAGGTTAGGCTTGAACTCCGATTTGGATTACAAGCCGTAGAGAGTATAGTTTTTACTGTATCCAACACCAAAGTAACGTTAAAGTTGGAAATAATTAATGTCTCCCAAATTAAGGTTCAATAAAAATAATTAGGACACCCAATTGTATATGTTCTTATTCATATTATAAAGAGGTAAAGTTTTTGAGCTTGTGACGTTGTAAGTGGTAATCTCACGAAGTACTGGTCCGATTTGAATAATTATTTCAATATTATGTAGCTCATTCATCGAGAATGGTTATAGGCTATATATCATCATGCTAAGATCAATAGGAGCGGAGCACAGATGAAAAATGTTTCAAAATCGGGATGTTTTTCCTTTTGACAACTGCTACGTGTTAGTGTATCTATTCCACGCGAACGAAGTCGCGGGCAGAGGCTAGTTGTTCTATATACCGAAAAAAAAATCCTGTATATGTGAGCTCTTAGCTTTAATTCTACTTTGTTTCGTTTTAGGGGTTTCTTTTCAACTTGTGGGCCCGGTTGTCCTGCCCTGATAATAAAAAAAACCTTGAAAAATCATATACCTAAACCTTCGTCGTGAATTACTTTATTTACTTGTGAAAACCGCATGAAAATCCGACCAGTTGTTTTTGAGTTTATCGCAAACAGACAGCCCGACGTGGCAGAGGACTCTGTTTTATAGTATTTAGTGTTTTTTTTTTTTTCATTTTCCTAGAACTTAGCGGCATCTAATACTACTTTATTAAACCGAAGTGTAATTTGTAGACGGTAGGATGGTTTTTACTAGTAATTACAATTCATTGACGTCAACTCATATATTTAAGTGTGTAAATCAAGCAAGGAGGATAACATAGGTATTAGCATAAAATTTATCATTTATGTCATATCTATTTTAGTATATTACATTGTATTTCATAAATACCTATATTCAATAAAAATACATTATGATTTTTATAATGATGTCATAAAATTAGTTATTTTAGATGATACTGAACCACGAATAAAGCTCAGGTTCGGTTCCTATATTATAGTATAATTTCAAGTTTAATTGAAAACAAATCGTGACGATTGATACAATTAAGATATTATTTTGAATAACATGGGATTTCTTAAATGTTATATCGTCTCGTTTCATAATTTACAATTATTGTTATAGAGTCGGTTCATTCAATTAATTTTTACGATCGGCTACGATCTCGAATTATTTTGTTTTTGTAGCACGAATAAATTATTATTTCACTCTGAGGAATGCATAAGACATATTTATCTATACTAATATTATAAAGAGGTAAAATTTGTGAGTTTGTGACGTTGTGATGTTGTGACGTTGTAGGGGTTAATCTCAGGAACTACTGGTCCGATTTCAATAATTATTTCAATGTTATATAGCTCATTTATCGAGAATGGTTATAGGCTATGTATTATCACGCTAAGATCAATAGAAACGGAGAGCAGACGAAAAATGTTTCTAAATCGGGATGTTTTTTCCTTTTGATAACTGCTGCGTGTTAGTGTTAGTGTATATACTCCACGCGAACGAAGTCGCGGGAAGAGGCTAGTAGTCTATAAGTTGAATTTCAAAAATGGAACTCCGTAAGTCGTAGTTGATAAAATATGATCTGAAATATGATGAAATGATGAATCTTGATAGGAATCCCACGAAATCATAGAAATATAAACTAAAGGAATGTTTTGGGTTTCTAATCTATTGTTTGTGCCTTGTACACGTGTTCAATTACATCATTTTCATTCAAATCGGTTCACTTAAGTACGAGAGAAAAGTAGATACGTAAATGGAATTAATACATTCAAATGACTTTATTAATCACTGTTTTTTTTTTAATAAGGTTCCACACGGACGATGTCACGGGCACAGCCGTTATATCATAAAATTTACGTCGAATTATTATTGCGATGTGAATTTTATACAAATATATACTTAAAAATAACGCCTTTCTAAGTCGACATTTTAGAAGTTAAATACTTTTTGTCTCGAAATTCTTGTTAAGCCCAAAACTCATTAACTCGATTTTTTTTATTTCCATTGACAAGCGATTTACTGATGAGATTCTGAATTGACTGATTATTTCATTGTTAAATGACTGTCCAATCTGTAAATATTTTTGAAGATATCTCCAACGTATCATATTTCACTCAATCACATTTTTTAAAACAGGAGCTTCTTAATCGAAAATTTAGTTTTCCATACGATTTCCCAAACATTTTCTTTTATATAAGCCTTGTCCTGACATTTACGCTCACTCCGAAAAACGGATTACCCAAAATAGGTTGAATGATTGCATTCTGAGAAGACATATTTACATACATTAGTCAGTTTACATTCATTTATTAAAATTGTAGTGTGGTAGAGCCACGCTGAAGCTATTACTGGGTTCATAATGAATGGGTCAGCTCGCCCCCAGTACTACCGCAAAAATCCAACGATTTTTTTTTTTTTCGAAATGACTACGCAATTACCCAGCAAGGTCTTAACAGCTTCAATGGACTACTAAGGCGAGCGCTTAAGGCACTCAGCCGATTTTATTTTGGCCAAATCCAAGGAAAAACCGTGCTTGCATTGTTGCGTTTCATTCGGTCAGTGAGAGTGCAGGAGGTCCACTTTCCTCCCCCTTCCCCTTTCCTCGCTCGTTTTCCCCCCAAAACAGGCTGGCAACGCACTTGCGACATCCGTGGTGTTGCAGAGATCACTTAACATCAGGCGACCCAGTATATATGGTATAAAAAAAAAACAAATATTATGTTGGTAATACAATACGTTATAAGCGCGATTTCTTTTAAAAACAGTAGACGGTCATCAAGAGTCATCGAACTTCAGTAACTTAGCAAGTTCTAATGAGAATGCCCTTGGATTAGTGTCAGATTGTACGTAAATTGTGTCGAATATTTTTTTTTTAATTATAGGTCGTAACGTTTGATTACAATATCACGAGACGCTAAATAACCATATGAGCTGATCGCTTTACCTAAAGTTAAATACGTTTTTTTTTGTCGAACTGACTACGCTATTGGCCTTTATTTTTTTGGCCTTTACAGATTTACCGGACTACTAAGGCGAGCGCTTAAGGCACTCAGCCGATTTTATATTGGCAACCAGCTCAAGGGTGCACGGCACCCCTCGGCTTGGCTGTTGCCCGTTGCATGCAAAATCGCGACCTATCTTAGCAAACCTAGCTAACTATTCATATATGTTTGAGTTGTCGAGACGTATATGTGTACCAGGAATATACGCCTCGACAACTCCTGCATATATTTTTTTTTATCGAAAAATTGAGAGTTTTTCAGTTCGATAAGGGAAAAAAAGTAAACCCACCAAAATGTGTAGCGTATAGGCGTGCATGTGTGTGGGGGTAATCGTATAGTGTTGTAGCAGTGATGTATGGGTGTGTCACCGTATCGCGCAAGCAACGCACTCAAGGGCTCCCTACCGAGGGATCGAACCTAGGCTTGAGCCGCTGTCGTGGGAGGCCTAATCGGGTGTGCGGGAGCAAAGTTAACCCCCAGACCGCGGCGGCGTGATCTGTGGTTACGTGGGCGTGGGCGTGAGCACGCTCTGTTTCGAGGGACAGGCTGGTACTGATCGTTCGCTGACGTAATATCATCGGGAGGATCGGTAAAAATGTGTCGCGGACGTCTTCTATATCGCCCAGCGTTGGGTACGGGTTCGTAGTTTGCGGCGGATACCACTAACGGACTGAGATGAATCGCGGCTCGCTCGAAATAACTACTCGTAAGTGATTTTATATACGTCCAGATGGACGGCATCTCCAGGTCCCTGTGGAAATCCGCCTTTCGGACGTACCAAGGAGCACCGGTGATTTTACGCAAAACCTGGGTCTGTAAAACCTGATGTTTATCGAGATTATTCGCATGGGCGAAGACCGGACAACTATATGTCATTATCGGACGGAAAGTTAAATACGTATTGAATACTTGCTTTAAAAAGGTTACGTTTAAAATGCACCGCGCTCGCTGAATGTTCGCCATCTTGATCTTTTGTCTCGCTTTGATAAGTTAAGGTTAGACTTGCGAAAAAAGGATAACACGAAGTTGCCTCAGGCGAGCGCGGTGCATTTAGTACCAAACCTTTTAAAGCAAGTATTTAATACGTGTTTAACTTTCTTGTAATAGCACCGAAAGAGACTGATTCTCAAGTGCAGTTGCTAAAACACATCTATAGGTGCATCTATAGATTTATAACTTGAGTGTGGTACCTACTCAGTTGTGCAACCCTACTACCATACTATGGTTCCATGATGTTGTTTCCCTTCATTGGAAGCTACGCCTTATTCACATGGGTTCAAACCTGTGTCGATTGATGCTGTGTCTAAACACATTCGCTATTGATTAGCTCAATAGCTTAATTATTTTGAATTATCTCTTGACTTTCATCATATCCGTATCCGGTCAATTATACATATAACTTAATTACCTAAGTAGTTTCGACAATATCGTTATTTATTAATATGAGATTTTTTTTTTAATCGTTTCGTTTTAGAAATGAATTAGATAAAAATTAATACTCGTTTGGTTTTCAATTTGTATGTTCATTTGACCGCAGCTTCATTGATTGGGATACCATGAAGATTATAAGCTACTAGCCTCTGCACGCGACTTCGTTTGCGTGGATTAGTTACTTTGGGCTAACGCTAACACGTACTGGAAGCTCACAAGAGGAAAAAAAATAACTTTGAAACTTCATTGTTTTTCCGCTCTTATTGGTCTTAGCGTAATGATATATAGCCTATAACCTTTCTCGATAAATGGGCTATATAACAGTTGTATATTTTTTCCTGAGATTACCCTCTGTAACGTCACAAACTCACAAAATTTACCTCTTTATAATATTAGTATAGATTATACATAGAACAGAGGTAAATATTATATGTCTACTAAAATAGTCGTATAAGAATCTAACTATTCATTTACACTCACAAATTTCTGTGGTTGAGTGGTTTGGTGGCATATTAACTTGTTGACCGCAGATTCGAACCCCTATATGTACTCTGAGAAATAATCTCGTACTGTCACCGTATAGACCGTACCGTACCGTACAGACATAGAGAAATGTCTGTTGATGATATGTCTTAGGCTATCGTGATAATTATGTCAGTACTTTTAGCCCAGTAGTGGGATTTTTACTCGTTGATATTATTATTAAAACAGAAGACAAATAATTATTCTCAAACGTCTACCCAGTTTCAAAATAAAAAGTTCGAATACGAAGAATACAATAACACTTCAACTGATTTGGTCAGTTTACACAAATCAACATAACACCAGACTCGATAAAAGCATAGTAAATATTAAACACATGCTTCTGTTTGTTTTCTTATAAGATCTATTTAAATTAAATCAATGATAATCGCTAAGGCCATATTTGGGCATGGAACATTTCATGCTTACTGCTATTTTGCACTTGGATTGAAAAATAATTTGTCATGTGATTTTCATATTAATATATGGTATGGTATGGTTGCTAATTGTAGTTCCGTTTTATGAATCCAAACTACCTGTCAATTATAATTCTTAGTAATAGAAGAATAGAAATTCATAGAATTAGGTATTGATAAGGATGTACAATATTTGAATGAAAACTGTATATTTTATTTCTTTAATTTTTGTATTGACCTTGACTGCCGGGAATTTGTAACGCTTCGAGGCTTACTGTTTTATTGTTTTTTTTGCGATATTCCGTCGGCTTTTATTGGCTCCTCGGAATTTGTTTAGATGTGTGCGTTTATTAGCTTTGATCTCGAACCATCAACATTTTCTAGGGAATTCTTCATAGAAATTTAGTTTACATTACCATCAAATAAAAAATATTTCGAATGACGTCTGAAGGAAAATGGTTGTTGATATCTACCTATCATCAGTTGCTAGGCAACGCTTTATTACTAACTGGCTTCTGCCCGTGAGTTCGTCCGCGTGGTATACTTACTTAGGGCTAACGCTAAAAACCCGATTCAGAAATATTTTTCATTTTTGCTCTGCTCCTATTTGTCTTAGCGTAATTATATATAGCCTATAGTGTTCCCCAATAAATGAGCTACCAAACTCCGAAAGAATTTTTGAAATCAGACTAGTAATTCCTGATCTTAACGCCTTCGAGCAAACAAACAAACTCTCTAGCTTTATATCATTAGTATACATATTAGTTAGGGATTAAAATTTGCACATTCATCATGAGGCCTCGAGTATTTTTTTTTATATATTTAGTCAGTTTTTAAAATCTACGTACTGGTATTAAAAACCATCTTTGTTATTTAAAAAAAAAAAACTTCAGATAAAACATTCATATAATGCATAATATAATTCCTATAAATATGCAACATACGTACATACCATTTGTTTTTATATAGTTTATTTTACACGCAATATGAATATTTAATAGAGACTTCATCGCGGTAGGTCTGCATCACCTGAGTATTTATTTTATTGCATTATCTTATAAATACTTAATGCGTTAGTCACTATCATAGACAAAGTGCTATAATGATTCAAAATTAAAAATACATTTATGTAGGGGTTTTAATGATGCAGCGATTTTCTTCATAAAGCCAACTATATCATTAAACTTACAAAAAACACCTTAACATATACAATACTTCTTAGCTTTACGTCGTTAAGACAGAGAAGGGAATTCGTATATCAGTCCTGCCACTTGTGAGAAACTGCCGAACTAATGGTTCGTACAGAAATTCCTACATATATACACATATATATAACTACTTATCAAAATAAATGCAGGTATTATTTATACATCAGATATTAGTAACATCATCACCTGTTCCTTTTGAAAACAAGCTGTAGATTACGCAACAGAATGAGATAGGAACATGCAAAAATATATATTTCCAGAAACATCGAGGCGCAAAAGTTTCCGTTGCTACTTGATATAATTCGAAAACTTAATCAGCTATTAGTGAGTTCTTTTCCGAAGCCTCTTGTTTGTCGTGTTGATTATTGCGTACTTAGAAGAAGATTATTGTTTTAAATTTGTAATAAAATTATGCAGCAATAATTTTTAATGAGTTATACACTACACTAGATGCGCCCCAAGCGTTGTACGTATATATTTATGAACTATTAATTGTGCCACAACACATTTCTTTGAACAATTTTTATGAAAACTGTAGATCAGATAAAATCATATTTTTTTACAGTATCTTAAAACGTTACATGCTGTTAAATGTTATGGCAGGTCGATTGAGGAATTAGATATGAATTATAGGGAATAATAATTTTATGCAATATAACACATAACACATAATATTCGAGGGCCCGATGGAATATGCTAGAATCGGATCGCAGCGTTATCTTCTCGGTCCAATAATGGATCAAAACCAATCTCGAATGCACTGGAACACACACAAAAAAATTTCAACCGTTAGGAGGATTTTAGTGATATACACACTGACAGAAGCATTATACCTGTATATAAAAATGTATATACAATTTCATCATATCAATGAATCAGTTTTAGAATTATTTCAGATATATAACTAAAACATACATAACTAAAAAAAACTGTTATATTCGTTTTTATAATAATTATATTAAAAAATTACAATTACAGATGTACGTACATAACTTTCAACTTTAAATATAGCTAGATACAAGATAGATGAGTTTGTTTACAAACATAAATACTTCAAGTCTTTATTAATTAACACATCAAGCATTCATGTGTGCATAACATTGATTGACGAAGTTCATCAATCTAAACACAGATTGTTGTAATAAAGTCTATTATTAATTATTGCGAAATATATGCAAGTTTTCCTTTAAACTCCCGACTATATTCTTAATATTATTTTATTACTGTTATTTTGGATATTTTTTCACTGCTAGAAAGGTATATTATCCACAAGTGCTATATATTCTGATTATTTTGTTAAATATATGTCTTTAATAATTAATCACATGTTTTTTTTTTAATCGGCAAAAATTCTATAATATAGCGTGTTTTACTTGTATGGTTTGCAATAGAGCAATAGAATCCTATAGTAAAAATATTCATTACTTTTGTTTTTACAAAGAAATTCTCGACATCATAAATCTAAGTTTAATATGTCAGCCAAAAAGGTTCGTACGTTAAAAATAAAATAAATTTAATAAGTTTAAGTTTGCATGTAGGTTTCACGTATGCTTTACAAAATCTTATAAAAACTAATAGCTAAATCAAGGTGGAAAGATACCGACATTATTAATTAAAGATTAATAAAGATGGGATCTTTCGGAGTATTCATTGTGGATTAAACCATAGTTAGATACAATATATACATACATAATATATTAAAATATGAAATAAAGCTTTTAAGTAAAAGCAATTATGCTAGAACAAAAAACAAAAATACATTAATTGATTGAAGAAGAATAAAAAGAAGTCCATAAAATAGAATCATGTTTCTGATGTCATGTCTTCGTTTTAATAAATATCAATCATAAATTATTTACATATACACAAAAAAAAAAAGTACAGATTTATGAACATATATATTTTACTTTGGCATGGTTTTCATACATTGATTTAATTAGATGAATATTATTCATACGTCAATTAAACTTGTAGTGAACATAAATGAAGAATTCCATTTAAAATGGCATTTTAATTGAATTAATCACACATTAAATGTAATAAAAATTAATTACAACAACCTGTAATGATAATTAGCGTTTATGGAAATACGCAATATTTATCGAGCGCTGTTATTGTACGACAGACATTGTAATTAGCGCCATCTACCGATGTCTTTGAAATACAACAATGCTAAAAAGGTATTTGAATGTTGACCTTTACGAACAAAGGTCTGTAGCGTACTGGCCATAGAAAATTGTCTCTGGCCTTTTTCAAAAACAGCGACATATTCGGTGTCACTAAAAAGATACAAATTTTTCCTCGACAAAAGTGGACATTAAAAGTTTCGGTTGCAAAGTCAATGTTTGATTCTATCATAATTTCACATCGAACACGCCCCAAAAGGTCAATATCGGTTATAAATTTAAAAGCATGCGAAATATAACTATTATAATATTGAAAATTAGTTCCGATTGTTACAATATTATACCGATATTTCGTGTGAAAACGTTGCGGACACGAGTATTCGTACAACTAGCGCCCTCTGTGGAGACGCAAGGGTGACATACGCGTCGCAGCAAGCGGTTGCATTTTTAGTTTATTAATTATTTTTTAAATTCTTTCTGTGCTTGAAACTTTTAATGCAAAACTCTTTTTTATACAAAATATATTGCTTTAACTTTACGTTAGTGTTTGACATTTTAACTCGTTTAAAAACTGTACGCATTGTTAACGTAAAACACAATTCTTCTAACTTAATGTATATTGTATCTGTAATCATATTTTTACCTGAATTTTTGTCAGACCTTTTTTTATTATTTTTACATAGTCGTAATTAAGTCGTGACTGGTGGAATATAAATCCAATGTTCACAAGCTCGTACACTGGCTTGTATCAATATTTTTTTTGGAATTCACTTACATTTACTAATTTAAATTGGTAACACTATCGATTGACGGTGAACAAAAGCATCATGAGGAAACCTGAATTTGAGAAATATTCTTCAAGTAACACCGATGTAGGTTTGACATAGAACTATGGATTTTTAGAACTTGAAATCGCTAATAAGTAAGTCGTGGGTTAGCGCGATGAATATACCTATACCATCCTTCGGGGAGAGATCTATGACCCTGCAGTGGACTTCTTAGTGGCCGATAATGATATAATAAATACAGAAGCCCTACATTTTTCGGGTCCTGTATGAGAACGTAAACAATGCGTTACAAAATGTTTTTTATTTTACAATTTTGTTACAGACCCTCGGACGGAGAATTGGTGGCTGATGTCCGGTCCTGGTCCACTGCTAACAATTCTGGCTACCTACATCTACTTCTGCACATCGGTCGGTCCTCGTTACATGAGAGATAGGAAGCCTTATGACCTGAAGAACACAATTATTGTATACAATATTTCACAGATTTTGATGAGTATTTATTTGGTTTATGAGGTAAGTGTGATACTGTGACTGCAAAAACCTTACCTTTACTTTCTTAACAACATTTTGTACCAATAAATCTTAGACTGCGTTGCCTGTAGCGATCAATACTATGATAATGGATACGCAGACCATGGTAATGGTGAAAAATTCCAATAATTCCAACGACGATGTAATGCCGAGATATCTGATAGTTTGCAAATTTATCGTGCATTTACGATTAATCATTATTAAAAGCCTGGAACATATTTAGGAGGTAGTAGAGCCACGCTGAAGCTATTACTGTTTTCAGCATGAATGTGTCGGCTCGCCTGGGGTAGTACCACCCGACCAACAGAAACACCCACGTGATGTAACAGTGCTTGCATTGTTGCGTTTCGTCCGGTCAGTTAGAGCGCTGGAGACCTACCTCCCCTCTCACCCTCACTCTTTCTCCATTCCCCCAAATACGGGCTGGCAACGTAATGATATTAATTGCTGGCAACACACTGGCGATTTCTCTGGTGTTGCTAGTGTCTATGGAAAAAGTATCGCATAGAGCAGAAGATACTAATTTATAACGTGAAAAGGGCAGTAATAGGTTTTGAAGTGGACTGGGTTGCCAGTAATGACAAAGAAATTCTTACGCCTTTTTGAAGATAGACACCTATAAACGTCTTTTTAAAAAACAGATACGTCCTATATACGACTTTTTAAAAGGGAGGTAACCTCCTATTTTTGGAACACTCGAAGATGATACAAATAAAAAAAAAACATGAAAACTTGTCATTAGGTTAACATTTCATACTACTACTCCAAAGTATATATCAAATTTTCTAAATAATAGCGTCAAGGACGACGTATAAATAATCGGAAATTGGCAATGCGGGTTATAGCAACTGAACTTACAAGCATTGGATCTTTTTTCATCAATAACAGTGTCACTTAAGTTCACTTGGTGATTGTTTAAGACCATGGAACTTCACACACCAATTCTGACCTTGACCGACCAGTTCTAACACAGTATCCTCAAGTCATATTAGCCTAGAAGCCTACATTAATTCCATAATATTCACCTAATCGTTACTTTCTTAAATTCCAGGGTCTAGCCGCTGGGTGGTTGAACGACTACAACTTTTCATGTCAACCGGTGGATTATTCATATAACCCTAAAGCTCAGAGGGTAAGTTCCGAGTTTCTATGATGAGATCCCTTTGAACTTATTTAACCAATCTGACGTAAAATATGTATAATGCAATTTGTATTGAGTTTATATTTCTCTGGAACTCTCTGGAAACCTAAATGAATTTATGGATTCAACATAAGCTATATATATGTGAACTAGCTGACCCATGTAACTTCGCCAGCGCCAAGTCGGTTATTATTGTTTTAATAACAATATGTAAAGTATAAGTGAAACCTGTAAACAGAGTTAATCTTGTAAAATTTATGTGAGTTTTAATGTAGACATCTTTTTTTTTTTGTTAAGATATTAAACTTAAATGTACGGTGTTATAGATGTTTTTGTATAGCTAAAAGGAATGGTATTTTTGCCATAATTTTTATTAGTTTATATCAAACCGTTCAAGCAGTGCGCGCCATAAAAATAGAGTGACACGATTTGGTAGACAACCAATATACTAAGTACACTGGAGAATCCATGTGTTTTCTGATATATAAGATAAATTCCTATAAATGTTCACCAAAATCAGTCCAGTATTTTTTGTATGAAGGAGTAACAAAAATTTTCACAAATTTTAAAATTTGTGTTTTTTATACTTGGTCGACAAAATAACTACACAATACTCGACGCCAAATACGGTACAGTTCAAAAACAACAGCGACTGTCGGTGTTAAATATCTACGGCAGTCGTCACCCTCATGCCGACTAGTAAAAGCTCTTCACGTCTCGATTGAATTATCCGATATCCTAAAAGGAATATAATGTATTAAATATACAGATCTTTATTATCTTACAGATGGCAGCAGCAGTGTGGTGGTACTTTGCAGCAAAGATCATTGAGCTACTTGACACGATTTTTTTCGTTCTAAGAAAGAAAAACAGGCAGATATCTTTCCTCCATCTATATCATCATTTCATGATGCCAATTTGTGCCTGGATCGGAGTTAAATTCTTGCCAGGTTATACACCATTTATGTATTTGATCATTCTATTGACTTAAAATACTTGATATGCTTAACGCTTCATAGCTACCTGCAGACGTCATAGGCTACTTCTACTTATATTGCAAAATTAAGCCGTTCACGAGGGCTCGTTAATGATTCTCGTCAGAAATACATACAATACAAAGATGCAGCAAAAACATTGCATTTTCAAGTGATAATGACTCAGTTGATAGCGTATTTGGAAACCACGACGATAGACGTAGGTCCGAATCCTTGCGGCTGTCTGAACTTTCAGTGAAGAAAGACATTGTGATGAAACAATAGCACGATCACAGTATACATACAACAGACAGTACGCAAACTTCCTACAAATGATCGTACCGCCACACTCAACCAAAAATGCGCATCGTCGAAACCCCTAAGCGGTTTTAGCGGTGCTGTCTATAGAGAACCTTTTAAAAGCTCTCGTCGATGCGCACGTTTGTGTAAGTGTGCCGTTTTTGAGCGTTTGTAGGTAGCTTCCGCACTGTGTCTCACATTTGTACTGTGGCATGGTGGCAGGGCCTTTTCTAAGCCCGCTGATCACTAGCTACCACTCTCATATTCAAAGTCTGTCGCCAAACACCAGCTTTCAACAACTGTATTTGAGAGCTAGGCCTCCTTTAGGCTTATCGTCTTTCTCATCTTAGACCGCATAGCCATTTAACATTAGATAATGTATAGATCAAATGCTAATGTCTATTTAAAAAAATGCTACTTTCTAATTCAAAAAGGTATCTCGTAATCAAATCATGCAATGTTTCTTCGTCTAATTCGTGTTTAATTATACCACACTTGTCTTCGAAATCTTGATTAATAAATATATATTGATCTTTAATATATTGATGGGGTCTTATTAAATTGGGATTCGTTTCAGGTGGACACGGAACACTGCTCGGAGTAATCAATTCCTTCATCCACATTATCATGTACACTTACTACCTTATCTCTGGACTCGGCCCTCAATACCAGAAGTATCTATGGTGGAAGAGGCATTTGACTTCATTACAACTGGTAAGTTTTGATGGCGATTTATAAACATTTCACTAATTTAATTTTCGAGCATTTAAAGCAGTCACATTTTTGTAACGTCCAACGGATTTGCTAAATTTATAAACAAGACTAATGTATATATACTTTTAAAATAAAATAATACGTTCATCAGTCAGATGTTATAATGTTTGAAAATATCATCCACTATCTGGCTTGAAGTCATGCCGTTACATTTTGAAATATACTGAACTAATTTTGGTCGTTTCTAAAATTTTACATTATTTTTCAAGATATTAACATTTTATACATTTAAAATATGACAGTCATAAAAAAATTAAAAGCCTTATGAACGGCAAAATTTGAACTTCTTTCTTGGTTTAGAAAAACTGAAAATCTTTAAAAAATTTGATTCAGACTAGTTTGAAATATAACGACAGATTTATATTCTATCATTACTTTATTTTATTTAGTTAGTAATGCTCTGGTTATATCGGGTTATATTACAGGGTCTTATATTTCTCTTTACAGATTCAATTTTGCATCATATTTTACCACAACTTCTCAGTAATGTTCTTCGAGTGTAATTACCCGAAGGGCATCAACTTCCTTCTTTCTCTGAACGCTGCCATCTTTCTTTATATGTTCGGTAACTTCTACTACAGAAACTACATCAAGAACTCAGAAACTACATCCAATAACAGTATAAATGTAACACGAGATGTAACGGCTAATGGGAAACCTAAAGAATGCTAGTTTTAGGATGAATTTATATTAAATTAATGTTGTGATAACCATAGTCTTTATAAGATATGTTTTATGTCTTAATTTTAAGTGAAACGGATTTGATTTGGTTATTACTACAATCAACTCTTTCGTATGGTTTGGCATGTATATAACATTGACATTATTTTTTGTTATAAGCCTGCTACTTATTTCAATTAACAATAAAAAATGTACGGAACCCCGGCTAGATCTCTAGTATAATCATAAAAATTGACAAGTTTAAAAATTTTGTTTTTTTTCTTTTTAATTACTGCAATTTTTTTCAGTCAAATCTAAAAATGAATGAAATTTTATACGTACGGTAATTTGAACATGAGTTCAGACCAAATTTTAATCGTACATATAACACGTTTAGTTTTTTCAAGATATCCAGTTTTCATACATCGAGAACGAAGTGCAAATTGTGCCGTCCATTAGATTTTTAGTTTTTTTATAATCTTCATATTTATTTATTTAATTTAACTATAATATTGATTGCTTATCTATACTATATACTATACTATAATAATTTTATAAAGAGGTAAAAGTTGTGATTTTGTTCCGTTGTGACGTTGTAGAGGGTAATCTCGGGAACTATTGGTTCCATTTGAAAAATTATTTCAGTGTTATATAGTTCATTTATCGAACACGATTATAGATATATCATGACGCTAAGATCAATAGAAGCGAAGCAACAATAAAGAGTGTTTAAAAACGGTTTTTTTTCTCTTTATACCTTCGCTGCGTATTAGCGTTAGCCCTGAGTAACTATTGCACGCGAACAAAGTCGCGGGCATAGGCTAGTGTGGATATTAACATTCCATTGACTGTGATTAACTTCTCTATCGTTAGTATCACAAAGTCCTTTGCCACGTTTGTCTGTCTATTCGCGGTAAACTCAAAAACTAATAAACAGATCTTCATGCGGTTAAAACATTAAACCGAGTGATTTATGAGGGAGGTTTAAATTAAAAAGTTGTCACAACTTTTTTGTCATCACGGTGCAGCAACGTCTGCCGAATATGCAAGTTAGTTTATAAATATTAAGTCTCTTCTTAAAATATTTTAAATCGAAAACTTTTTTAGGTGCATTGAACGGTATTTTTGGCAGGAGATAACTTTACAATTTCGCGTCATGACATGCTTGTAAGCATAACCGGCTGTATTGCGCTTGCGCGGCTAGTTTCAGATTAGCGACGCGTAGTATAAGAGCCTGTGTATATCTAATATTGATATTTTGTATTGAAATTGTGCAACCTAGAATGCATTAATTATAAACTATATAGAAATGTATATAATTATCCTTCGGTGTCAATAGATCCAAGGACCAGACTAATGTTAATAATTACAGTTTACAAATTAGTAAATTTAATTAAATCAGGATATAATCAATTTAAAAATTTTCTTTTCTTTTCTTTTCACTGTATTGATTTTTCACTTCTGCGGCAGTCCTTATGAACGCCTCGATTTTTTTTTGTTATTTAAACACTAATTACGAAGGTCAGAGCCGGAGGATAAAAAAAAACTTTAATTTATTTATTTAAAAAATAAAATTACAATGAAATCTAATACTAGAGAGCTTCCGAAGTTAGGAGAGCCCTCGCCTAAATCTAAATTATTAGCTAGTGAAAGCCACCGATGTTAGGTTATCAATCACGTCTTGTTGTTTTGTTCACGTATTTATATGTGGCCAGTGTGGACCGCCGAACGTTTCCACTAATTTCGTGCATCAGTTGTACTGTGGAAAACGCTGACTCGCTGCTTCGAACACCTGCCACAACTGGGGTCTGGGAACTCGGCATGCTTAGTCATCGACTATGGTGTGTAGCGATGGCATAATACACTTATAAATTCCAAATTTTAGTTTGTATTTTTTATGATACATAATTATTAATATACTATTTTAATATATACACAGTAGAATTAATCCTTCCAATTTTAGCTATGATACGGGTTATTTTAATACTAATGTGGGATTTATTTCTAATGAAAGTGTTTTCATAAAATATAATTGTTAGTGTTTAAATAATATAAGTTTTCAGAAATAAGTCGTACAGATATTTTATTTAATGATTATATATCAATTAATTACATAAATTGATAGAGTACAAAAAAGTGTCTTTGTACGTAAGTACGTGAGAACTTATACATATTCGGAGAGATTGTAAAAAAACAGCTGTTTTGAACGGAGTTAAAAGTTCAAACGGCGAATTTAAATAAAACGAATTATATAAACAAATTTAAAACTGAATTTTTATATAATATTTGAAAAGCTACTGTTTACTGTTCGTTTCAAGGCAAATATTAACATTTAAGTATTTCTCATAATACGCCAACAGAATTTTAACCCAAAAATGTAAATTGAGTTTAAAATATTGATATCTAGCTTAGAATCTATCAGAATTGACTATTTATTGGCCGTGTACGATTTCTTTAAATAAATTATAATGACATTAAGCATAAAAATAACAGTCACAATATATTGTGATAAATTTAAAACATTTATAATGAGATTTTTTCCTTTAATAGGTGTGCCAATTGTTATCCTTCATTTTTTGTTTGAAATAAATTTTGATATTTTAGTCAGTTATTTTTGGTTATTAATTATTTACTTAGATTTAATAATTAAAATCATAGTTGTAATGGTAACAAAAATAATAATTTCCCAATTCGTCTTATGGTAACGAATTTTCACAATGTTATTGATTTTTTACAGAACAAAATTGTTTTAAAAGATTTTTATAATCATTCTTCTCTTTATCCTATTTTGAACATCTCTTGAATTGAGACTTTACATTCGAAATGTATTTAATTCACTCATACTTTTTTTTAACAGAAATTTATATTAACAATGTCAAAATAAATTCTAGATGTATTCATATAACAGTTAATTATCTTTGTTAATCAGAAACATATTAAATATTCCTGTATACGATGATCTATCTGTGTTTGAAATCATTTTGTGTGTTAAAAATTATAACACTATTGAAAGACACATAAGATGATTAAATTATAATTTAAAAAAATGAAAATATTTATTTTAAGTATATATTGTTACTTTAAAATATTTTAAAATGTCATTAAATATATAATGGGTGATTTTATATTAAATTTGTTTTATTCTCTATTGATATTACAGATACTGAAAGAAGTGTTAATCGTATCCCTCAGATAAATTTCTTTTCTATACATTTTATTTTATCATAGGAGGCAAATAAAGAGGCTGGTCACCTAATTCCTAGACTTCACCGTCGTCCATAGACACTAGCGAAACCAGGGACGTCGCAAGTGTGTTATCAGTCTGTGTTTGGGGGGAAATGCTGGGAAGGAGGAAGGGGAAGGGGAGGTGGTCCTCCAGCACTCTGACTGAACGTACGAAACGCAACAATGCGACCACTGTTACTTTACGTCGGTTTTCTGTGGGTCGGGTGGTACTACACCGGGCGAGCTGACCCATTCATGCTGAAACCAGTAATAGCTTCAGCATGTCTCTACCACCTACTAAACTGCTCTTTATCGAATACTTAATCTTTAATCGGCCATAATAAAAAAAATAATTTTTCATTTTTATTTTATACCCATAATTGATACATCACAACAATAATAAATAAGCTAATGTCGCTTATAAATTCATGGTCCTCTTATGACACTTGTATGAATGATATGCTTTTAATTTACATGACAAATCCATCTACAAAAACATATTTTCCTTATAAATTGAACCAGTAAATATTGCAAATATTATGTATACAACTAAACCTAACTATGTTTAAATAAGAATTTGACATCTGACCTAAATATGACTTGCACGAAAATCGTATTAAACTTAATAAATAAATTGGAAGGCTATTTTCGATTTCTCTTTAAATTCGATTCAATTATACGAATTTATTCAAATTTGAGGAATAATTCCAAATGTCAGCTTTTAATTATATACAGGGCAAGGTTATTGGCTAATGACTATATATATGTAGTGAGGAATTGTCCGGTGTAATTTTCTTATTAAAGACAAATTCTAACACAGCCGTTACTCAATGAAAATAAAGTTTATAAAATAGAAATCAATCGTGCCGTAATCGACATTTATTTTGTACGTCGGGGATAAAAGTGAGATGTCTGGTTATCATCGACCTGCTTCACTTTTGTAAAACGTTTTCTCTATCGCACAGCCCAAAGAGTGCCATAGACAAGGGTAACGTTATAAAAAACCGAACTCAGCCGACTATCTCGGTCTTTCCCCCGAAAAATTTATGATGTTCTAAATGTGTTAGTGAGAAATTCATTTTAAAGAAGATAAGTCTAGCTATAAACTAATCAGAACTCATCAGAAACATAAACCTATAAACACAAGATTCCTTCTATATTTAATCCTTCTTTACGTAAAGTCTCATTAACAAGCCGATGTAAGAACAAAAAGTTAGGCTAAATTTACTGGTTTGAAAGGTGGTATCACAAACGTCAGTAGAAGATACGAGTGAATAAAGATATATCATCATTAGCATGTAAAAGACCCGTTGCAAGGCCATAGACCTCTTCCTGAAAGAAGATATAGGCATAATTATGGCGCCAGCCCACGACGTATTGGCGATCTCAAACTTTGAGAAATCCACAGTTTTATACTGTTCTCACAAATAGTAGCACTACAAGAACATTTCTCAGGCTTCCTCACGATGCTTTCCTTTACCGTTAGTCGATAGTGTTACGAATTTAATTCAGTAAATGAACGCACATTCCGAAAAAAGTCATTTAATGTAGGGTTAGAACCTACGCACATCGGAGTTATATGCCACCGCTTAAATCACATAGAACACTACGATTTTTTTAAGATTTATAAAAAATATGTACGATATACAATATATTACATAAAAAACCGCGGAAACGAAACGAGGATATGAAATAATTTATGAACGTGGAAGCATAGAAAAGATATATAGAAATTGTAGGAAGTAATCTGTTTGGGCTTTAGGATAGTAAAGGAAGATGGCGATAGCATATTTTTAGGTCTTAATTTACTTTTGGTCGCTGATGGACTACACTCAGCTAAAGTATATTTTTGTTGAATTTTCAGGAAATAAATTTTAAATAGTATATTCAATTAAACGAGTAAATCCACTGTCGTTTCTGATGTATATATAAAGTTTTCCTAAATATATTTTCATGTTATATACTATTAAATCATTGTTCGTAACACAGTCGATTACTGACAATAGTGAATAAGTTAATACGTTGTTGGTAAAGGTATGTTTGATTTGCTGTTATATATATATATATATATATATTTTTCGAAGTGACTACTTTATTGACCCAGCAAGGTCTTAACAGCTTCACCGGACTACCTTGCTGTTATATTATTTACCGAAAATCTTTAGATATCTGTATATATTAAAGAGCGACTATATGTAGCTATATTAATATGGCTTAATTTAATTTAACTCCTATTTTTTATGGTTCAAACCACAAAGGATGCAATTATTTTTGTATGTTACCGGATATACCGGATAACATTGCAAAATATAAATAATTGTTACTAAAATTTGAAGAAATAATAAGAAATTCGAGATTGCCATTTTTATACTAACATAAAGTGAAATAACTATACCCAATTCATAATTACAGAACAATCCAGAAACAATAGTAGTCACAGAAAGATAGTATATCAAGTCATTCATTGTCAGTAGCCTGTTTTCACGCCTGCCTGTGTAATTTCTCCGTACATTCATTGTCAAGGAATTTTACAAAGGAACTCGTCAACAAAGTTTTTAGTTTTTTGTTTACAATTTTCATAAAGATGGTTTAAATTTGACCTTTTCTAATGTAATATTTTTATTTTTATATGGTGTTTATACAAATATAAAATTAAAAATCAAATATTTTAATAAAGATTTTTGAATTTTATATTTTACATCCAGCTTTAAAAAAGGTTTGTTTCATTCGATATTTTTGATTTTTTTTTATGTTTTATACTTTTATTCGTCCTTCAATTTGTAAACCTGATACGGTAATGAGATCTTTGTAACTACTATTTATTTACGATTTTTAAAAATTTGAAATCAACAAGAGATTTGAAAATTGAAGAAGTAGCAAGTTGAAGTTGATTTTATTACTGTGCGCAACTTCATTAATGTGCGCAAGTTCTGTTTCTTGCATTTGCATGAATTTCTCGTAACGTGCCAAAAAACTATAACCTCAAGAAACTATAACCTCATAAAACTATAAACTCAAAAAACTATAACCTCAAAAAATAATAATTCTTTGCTTTATTAGATTCCTAACGAAACATGTCGGTACTGTTAAATAAAACATGGCAAGGATACAACACATTATTTTACGAAATGAGTGGTAAGTAACAAAAATATTTTTTTTTCCAAAACGAAACTTTTACATTACGTATAAGGATATTCTTATTGATTTATATATGAGCTCTTTTACGTTATCTCTTTTGGTGTAACTGTTCAAATCGATTAACTGAAGTTAAGAAAAAGTAAGAGGAATTTATAAAATAATGTCCATGGTTTTTCTAATTCTCTTTAAGTAATATAGCTCCTTTGGTAAACACCTATGCATATATAAATAAGAATTACAATGTACTGAATGAGAACAAAACGATCAGTTTTGTAATTTTTTTTAAATCGGATGAGTGGTTAAATTTTTTATTTCAAATTAGTCCTTGCTTTAGCTGAAATCGTGGTATCTTGATAACTATTCAATTACGTAACTGACACTAATCAAGATTGGTTACCTTTATGTGTATACAAATTATTATACACGTGTGTGTATATCCGTAAATAATTTTAATTTAAATTACTTGATATATAAGTAAGATACTTATACAGGTTCATTTTTTACACTTATAAAGATTTTGAAGACACCACTAAGGTGCTAACCAGAAGTTAAATATATTACCCACAACCCTATATTAGTTTTTTTTTTTTTTTTTTTATTGAAGCCCGACAAAGTGACTGCACTATGCCTGATGGTAAGCATAGTACAATCCAAGAACAGTGATGACCACCGCGAGACAGATCATCCATCGTCGGTCACCACTGTCATGCCGGCCATAATGACGAAAGTCACCCGGTACTGGATATGCACAGGCTGATCCCGAAACGCGACGCGCAAAAGCGAGTTACTGTGACGGGTTTTTTCGCCATGTACATGGTGGTTGCGACCCAGTCGGGCTGTAAAACCCTACCACCCCGCTATTGCCATTGCCTCGTTCGTTGATCAGCAGGGTGCACCACGTGCAGGTGAGGTTGGCTTGGGTATCTCAAGTCTTAAGATGTTACTCGACACCCCTTACACCCCAAACTCGACACCCCTTACACCCTTTTTTAGGCATAATTATTTTTATTCGTTATTCAAACTTATGATTAGCTGATACCTTCAAACAATAGTGTTTCAGAACGGGTCAGTAGTACAAAGTCATTGGTAAGAGTCAGTTGTATAGAAGTACGTCTAATAATACTCACGATATATATAATAAAAAAAATGTACTCAATTAAAATTAAAACAATACAAAAATAATTTAAAATAGTAATGTCGAAACAATATCACCATTTTTCTTTCAAGAAAAGCTGCTTCTTCTTTCTTTTTTTATGAATTTTAAGGTTATTCTATAGCAAGTATTTTTATAGATCCTTTAAAAATGCTCCCCATCATGATTTTATGTTGATTTATGTTATTATTACAGATGTACGTACAAGAGAACTATGGCCGGGGCCTCTAACACTCGCATCAATTCTCATAATATATATTGAATTCTGCACAAACATTGGCCCTCGACTGATGCAGAAAAGGCAGCCTTTCTCATTAAAGAAGATCATGCTTGCGTACAATGCTACTCAAATTATTGTGTGCTTTTATATACTGTACGAGGTAAACATCTCCTTCACTTCTCATGCCTATCCTAAAATATCTTCATTGCTGTAACCAAAATGCGACCATTAAATATGTACTCGACGGATATGAAATAAATTATTGTCTGATTTAAATGCCAAGATTAAAATTTGTTTATGTCGGGAGAAGTTAAAACGGCGTCTATGTGACGATAAATATAAATAGTATGACGTCATCCATAATGACTGCATGATTTGATTGATCAATTTACCGATACAGAAATGCAATACTGAATATAGTTACGACGAACTATCCATAGATGTGACTAGTCAACATCTGTCTGAGCGAGGATGCCCGATATCCAGTTGTCGGTTTACTTTTAATGCATTCAGCCAAATCTGATAGCCAATAGTAATCAAGATCTATGAACAGCTGATACCTCCAGCTAATGGTGTTTTAGAATAGGGTCAATGAAAGTCAGTCAATAGTAAATCCCCCGCTATAGTCAATAGTACGGACACAGGTCAATAGTAATCCCCCAATGTATATTTTCATGCCTTTATTTAAACAGCTTGTTATAAAAAAAAATACATTTGTAGTCATTTTTCTGCCTAGGATAATTTTTCATTATTATATTTACCCATGGCTATACTTAAACTAATCCTATATTATAATGAAAAACGAGTAAGGGTTTATTTGTTTCTTACGCTTGCAAATTTTGTATTTACGTCGTCAGATGTACCAAATGGGACATAGAGCACTGTTTTTCTAGAAAAAGAAGAAGGTATGGGTGAAATATACAATAAAGCCAGCGAAGCCGTGGGCACAAACTGGTCTCCTATATTTATTATTATTTTTATCAATGTATGACACAATGAGTGCGTTGTATCTAATGGCAAGCAGAATGCAATATAAAGACGGTAAAGCTCCACAAACATTTGACAGCTGCCGCTGACATCTCGTTCTGAAAGTTCATGGAAACTCGGTGTTTACTGACTTAGCCTGATTTGTTTAACTTAATTTCTATAGTTTATTCACTCACATTTTTACTTAGATGCATTTCTTATTGTTGTTTTTAATGGAGTATACAAAAATGATCTTGTAATCACATCAATTTATAATAGAAATAAGCTAACAACATCGCATTAACTTCATGATTCAGCCGATTTTCCTTTCAGTTTGGAATGATATTTTATTCTAAGTTTATTTAACTTTAAATTGCTGTAGAATTTTATTGATATTACAGTCGGTAATGAGCGGTTGGTTCACACGGTACAATTTCATTTGTCAGCCTTTTGATGAAACTGTCAACTCGGATTCAGTTCGGGTAAGTGATTATTCTTTTTTTTTATTGAAACACGACATAGTGACTGCATTATGCCTGATGTTAAGCATAGTACAATCCAAAAACATCGACAACCACCGAGAGACAGATTATCCGTCGCCGGTCGCCGCTGTCATGCCGGCCATAATGACGAAAGTCACCCGGTACTGGATATGCACAGGCTGATCCCGAAACGCGACGCGCAGAAGCGAGTCACTATGATGGACTTTTTCGCCATATACATGGTGGTTGCGACCCAGTCAGGCTGTAAAATCCTACCACCCCGCTTTCGCCATTGCCTCGTTCGTTATTCAGCAGGGTGCACCACGTGCAGGTGTGGTTGGCTTGGGTGTCTCAAGTCTTAAGATGTTACTCGATACCCCTTACACCCTAAATTTTTCTTCATCTTTAAAACGTTACAACTCATTATAAATTAGTATAGTAAAATGACTAATTTAGGTATAAATTGTATATCATAGATTGAAAATCTCTAAAATTTATAAAATAAATGTTTATCACAGTGAGTAACAACCATATTAAAAATTAAATCATATATGACACCACAGGCAAAATTAGTCGCATATAAAATTCAAGGGATTATAGAATAGATGTAACGAGCAGTTTGATAAATTAAAGATCAATTGAAATACATTTTTTTTATGAAACCGACTTACTAAATAATCTAAAAAAATACAGCAGATCGTAGGATCATGGTTAGATTCCTATATTCTTGGACTATCACGATCCTAGCAATGTCTCAAATATGTCTAATATTTTCTATTGTATCGAGCAGAGTTTCCTTGTATATTTTCGAAATCCGAGGTTCAAGATTCGAACAAAAAAAATTATTTCCCAAAAATGACCGTGTCGGTAAATGTCGAAATAAACTAAATCCAATACTAACCGCACCTAATATTATATGTTATTTTTCAAGAAATTCAAATTTTGTTTGTGTTAAATATGAATCATAAAACCATACATATGAACGGCAAAATTTGAACTTTGTTCTCGGTGTATAAAAAATGGAAATTAAAAAAAAATAGACATGTTATATTAACGACTAGAACTTAGCTCATTTTGATATATAACGACTCATATAACAACGAAGTTAAGAGGTTAATATACATTAAAAAAAAAAATCGTGTTGAGAACCATTTGCTTTATGATTTTGAGGTGTAAGGGGTGTCGAGTAACATCTTAAGACTTGAGACACCCAAGCCAACCTCACCTCACCCTGCTGAATAACGAACGAGGCAATGGCGAAAGCGGGGTGGTAGGGTTTTACAGCCCGACTGGGTCGCAACCACCATGCATATAGCGAAAAAGCCCGTCATAGTGACTCGCTTCTGCGCGTCGCGTTTCAGGATCAGCCTGTGCATATCCAGTACCGGGTGACTTTCGTCATTATGGCCGGCATGACAGCGGCGATCGGCGATGGATAATCTGTCTCTCGGTGGTTGCCGATGTTTTTGGATTGTACTATGCTTAACATCAGGCATAGTGCAGTCACTACGTCGCGCTTCGATAAAAAAAAATGATGTAAATTAAAAATAATTGTACATTATTAACACATCAAACAATCCTTTATGATTTTCAGTTAAATATGTTTTTACATGTAATTAATTTATATTTTAAAAGATTTCTTTTACATTTTTATGTCCAAACACATCAGATGATGAGAGTAGTGCGATGGTATTTTTCCGTAAAGTTAGTTGAACTCCTGGACACCGTCTTCTTCGTTCTAAGGAAAAAAAGCAGGCAAATATCATCTTTACATCTATATCATCACTTCATGATGCCAATTGTCGCATGGATATCATTGAAATATTATTCTAGTAAGTATGTCCAGTCATGAGTGTTGCTTTTGATTGAGAGATGCATTTATATCATAGGTTCTTAAAGTATAACAACATAGCATAAAAGTTTTTTTTTCTCGAACTGACTACGCTATTGACCAAGTAAGGTCTTAACAGCTTCACCGGTGAGGTGAGCCCTAGGGGCACTCATCCGATTTTATTTGACAACAAACTCAAGAGTGCACTGCACACCTCGGCTTGGTCTGTTGCCTGATACATGCAATTCGCGACCTATCTGAGCTGACTAACTATTCATACATATATGAGTTGTTGGAACATATATGTGTACCGAGCATATATACCTCAACATTTCGTATCGGATAATTTTTTAAACTATTTCAGTTCGATAAGGGAAAGAAACAAAACTCTTCCACTTTCATACGTAAGCGTGCATGCGTGCACTTGTGTGGGGGTGATATATGTAATATTGTTGTAGTGATGTAAGATTTTGTGTCACTGTATCGTGCGATAGCATAAAAGAGACATTAAAAACTCGTCTTATAAGTGCTGACATAAGTCGATGTAGTCATAAGAACTGCCAACAGAAGTGAAATCTCAAAACAATGAAATAACTATGTCCACTTTGGAATATTGAAATTATTAATATTATTCTGGTTTTCATATGTATTGGCTGTTGAAGCAATAGTAACATATATTTTTATAAATTTTGTTAATCAATAATAACATGATGCGCTGTAAAACATAATTAATATACACAGGCCGCTATACTACGCGTCGTTAATCTAATGCAAGCGCAATACGATCGATCACGATTTACTAGTATGTCGTTGACGCCAAACTATAAGTTTTTCTCCCGTCAAAAAATACCACTTATCACGCCTAAAGAAGCTGTCAGTTCATAAAAATGAAAGTTTAATAAATCAAAATTGTGTATGTGACGTCATACTCCTAATTTCACTAAAAAGTGGAGAAATAACATTTCTTTGATTTTTTCTTCGATTAATCTTTAAATATTGATTAAAAGATGTTTTCAGTAATATATCCCTATATTCAAAGTGTGTACCTACAACTATGAAAAATGATTTCAGATGGCCACTCTACTCTGCTAGGGGTGATTAACACATTTGTCCACGTAATTATGTACGCTTATTACCTCATCGCCGGCTTAGGACCTGAATATCAGAAGTATTTGTGGTGGAAAAAGCATTTAACCGCCTTACAGTTGGTAAGTGAGAACGTTCAACCAAAGTTTCTTATAAAATAGCTTTATCTAAATTAATCTGTCTTTATAATTGAATCCTTGGGGAAATTTACAGCTTATAATTCAAACAACATTCATCAATCATACGAGAGCTAGTGCCAAAATTATAAATCTAGAAACATATATAAGTTACTGAGTCACATCTGCCGAAGTGCAGGCAGTAATCAGCATCAGATAGGCAATAAAGAAGAAAAGAAAAACAATTTGGTTGCATTTTTTTCTTTAACGCGGTTTTCACATCATGTTTTTGGTAATGCGTCACGACAATATGATATATAGTTATAGCTTAATATTTACGAGTATCTAAATCAATGAATAATATTGAATTTAGCCACGGGCGGCGCCATATTGGCCTTGGCTGCTCTGCCGAATGTCTTTCACTTTATCCCTACTCCGCGTCCTGCTGTAATGCGACATGTGACAGGTCGACGAAAGAATTTTGGGTGATGGAAAAAAGTTTCACTTTAATAAAATAACGAAGTTAGGAACAATAGATTATCTAGACAATTTACTGAATACATTAAGCCTCATTCGATTTACAATTAATCATATAAAGATTAATAAAATAAGGAAGTTGGGAAAAATATATTAACTAGCCAATTTACTGAATACATTGAGCCTCATTCGATATACAATTAATTAAATAAAGATTAATAAAATAAGGAAGTTAGGAAAAACATATTAACTAGACAATTTACTGAATACATTGAGCCCCATTCGATTTACAATTAATAAAATAAGGGAGTTAGGAAGAATATATTAACTAGACAAATTACTGAATACATTGAGCCTTATTCGGTTTAGAATTAATCATATAAAGATTAATAAAATAATGAAGTTAGAAAAATATATTAACTAGAGAATTTACTGAATACATTGAGCCTTATTCGATTTAGAATTAATCAAATAAAGATTAATAAAATAAGGAAATTAGGAAGAATATATTAACTAGACAATTTACTGAATACATTGAGCCTCATTAGATTTACAATTAATCAAATAAAGATTAATAAAATAAGGGAGTTAGGAAGAATATATTAACTAGACAAATTACTGAATACATTGAGACTCATTCGATTTACAAATTTGCTTACCTACATCATTAGCTAAACGATTTATCATATTAACAATACCGCATTTCAAATTAAAGTACTTGCACGAACGAGGCTAGCTCGGTTCTTTAAAAATAAACTGTTAGGTTTGCCTTACAAAATTAGTATTTTTTCACATAAAAAAATATTAAAAGAAGATATCACAGTATAATTATAATTTATTATAATAATATAATTGTTTATTTAATTAAAATAAATTGTTACGTTTGTCTTACAAAATTATAATTGTTCACAAAAAAAAAACTATATACACTCGGATTCGAACTGGGATTTCATGGATTTTCGAGGCAATCAAGTTCCCTTTGAGCTGTTTTCCTTTTGACAGTGGCGGCGAAATTTACCTTCATATTCTAGCTATATTAATCATTGCTTGAAATCTCAGTTAAAATAAGTTTTCTATGAATAATCTATATAATCTAGCTAGATCGATTTGTCGTACCCGAAACTACCTACATACTAAGTTTCACGGAAATCGCAGACGCCGTTTCTGAGATCCTGAATATATAACAATATAAAAATAGACAAGGATTGTTCCTTTACATATATTAGATAGATAAATATCACCTATTTAGAGAGAATAATAGTGAAAATAACAATTAATAATTGATTGCTCTATTACAGATACAATTCCTAATAATCTTCATTCATAACTTCATACCTCTGTTCACGGATTGCAGTTACCCCAAATGGATAAATCTACTTCTTTCTATTCATTCGTGGCACTTCATTTATATGTTTGGACAATTCTACTACGTTAATTACGTGAAGAGTAACTTGAAAAATAAATAAAAAAACGAGATGATAATGCAACAGCAAATAGTGGAAATTAAATATATAGATGGAGTTTCATAAAATTCTGTTGTTTTATTTGAAAAATCATTTCACAGCAAGCAGCACTATGTATCCACCTTATTGATTTGGAGTTCTGCATATAGAAATGAATATTCCTCTGTATATCTAAATTTAGATAAAGCAGTCGAGCGATTTTTAAATATACAAATTAATAGATTCTGTTATTTCGGTCATATGAACTGTAAATTGCAAGATGATTTTTATATAATGCCTTCTAAGTCTTATGCGACTAATTTTATATCTAAATACTAGTTGACGGGGTAACGCATTGCTGTGATTCAATTCTTAACAGTTAAATCAAAATTATGATAAAGTATTTGGTATTATGGAGTAACAGTCTGCCTAAAAACTTGATACAGAGACCGAGGTTACGTAGTAAATAGATTAAGAGAGCCCGACCACCATAAAATAAAATGGGGTTTAAAAAACATTCAAAATTACAACATATCTATAACAGGTCTCATTTAAAGCGCCATCTATTCGATACTGATGAAACTTACAATTAACAACAATAATCAACATTGACAATCATTTATTGAGTAATAAAAAAATATTGAGGCCATTAATCGGAATATAAATTATCATATCTCTCAAGTT
>JACEII010000026.1:3942163-3957010 GCA_014332785.1 Antheraea mylitta | reverse complement strand
AAAAATCATCCCAATTTTGAAACATTTTTCCTCTGTGCTCCGCTCCTATTGGTCTTAGCGTGATGGTATAGTCTATAACCATTCTCGATGAATGAGCTATATAACACTGAAAGAATTATTCAAATTGAACCAGTAGTTGCTGAGATTACCCCCTACAACGTCACAACGTCACAAACTCACAAACTTTACCTCTTTATAATATTAGTATAGATGATGTAAATATAGATGCTGCGGTAGTAGCAGTAGATGTAAAAATGCTATAAATAATGAGACTTTTGCGAATCGCTTTTACTTTGTTGTCCCACATAAAAATAATCACATCTGATTTATGGTATTGTCATTTTCTTTTCTAATTTTTATTCTAAACAATTATTTGCTTCAGTATATTGGTTAATATTATTTATTTATTTAGGTAAATATGTTGTAACCATAATATAAACTAAAAGTCTTAAAGTAGGTAGCGTTATTTAAAAACACAATATTTTTAGACTCTTTTTAAGAAATCATAGCATTAATGTAATATGTATTTACATACTTATACACGGTTTAAATTAATTGCAAATAATCTCTTGTTTTAATATAGGTACATAAAAAATAATAAAGCATTAAAAAATAAAAACACATGAAGTCCACTTCACAAACCAGTCTTATACAGTACATCAGCCATTTTCTTTTTATTAGAAAATATGTCAACTCTGTTTAAGAATATATTATATTAATTACAAGATTGCTCAAAAAAGGAATTCCTAAAATAATATGTGTGACGAAAGGAGCTTTGATAAGTGCCCGTACATCGAATACTAGAACGTGGTGTTTAAAAGATTTGTCCTAGAAGCGGGGATGAATCAGTAAATTGTGTTCAGATAAATCCTTTTATCTTTTAAAGATTGTAAATTACGTCTAGAGGCACTTGTTTTGTATTCAGATAAGGAGATATCAGTTTTGAATTCCAGCGTCCTAAAAATATATATTGTTTAGCTATGTGTATCTCATACTGCCAACTCGATACTACGCTTGCAGACTCTTCTTTTTTTTCGAAATGACTACGCTATTGACCCAGCAAGGTCTTAACAGCTTCACCGGACTACTACTTGCAGACTCGAATATACGGCACAATGGATATAAACGACATATAACACTTTTAAAGTTTCTGGTCTTTTAAAAGGTTTCCTGAAACGCATAATTAGGCCGAGTGTTTTTTCCGAAATTTTAAGATGTTTGTGTCGTCTGCATAAAGTAGATGGCAAGAGTTATTGAAACATTATCCTATATCATTAACATATAATATAAATTGAAAAGGACCAAGATGAGATCGTTATGGAAATACCGGAGAGGAACGTGGGAAACTTTGATTGATATCTTTTAAGTGCTACAGCTCAACTGCGGTTTCTAATATAGGATTGAACTCATCTTAGCAGATCCCCGTGTATACCAATAGTCAACAACTTTTTAAGTAATATTGAAGAGTTATTGAAACATTATCCTATATCATTAACATATAACGTAAATAAGATAGAGCCAAGATGAGATCCTTGTGGAAATACCGGGGAGAATCGTGAGAAACTCTGATCGATATCCCTAAGTGCTACAGCTCAACTGCGGTTATAATATGGAATTCAATTCATCTTAGCAGATCGCCGTAAATACCCAGGGTCAATAAGTTTTTAAGCAATAATGATGGATTTTTCTCTTTTGTAAAAATCTTATGAGGGATCAGTATACACGGCATCCACTTGTCAGTCAAAATTAAGAGCTTTAGTAATAAAACTAGAAGAGACTAAATTGGTATTAACACCACCACGATAGAAACCTTGTTGCTAGACAGGGACATGGTGATGATTTTTTGTTGTTAGATCGTTAGTGACTATCTTTTCAAAAAGTTGTGCAAAAACGCAACATTTTTAGATTGATCTATATTGTTTAACATCATGTCTATCATTTCCTTTCAGTACTGGGGTTATCAGAGCCATTTTACAAATATTCAGGAAACACCCTTCAGTTAGCGATTTTTTTATTAATATAGAAAGTGGTGTAGATAAATCGTTCGCAAGTCTCGTTACAAGAATATGATGAATATTATCAAAAGTAGGATTAACATTAGTTTGTTCTAAGATCTTGAACACAATTTCATGGAAAATATAAACAATATCAACTAATGAAGATACAGTTAGTTTATAGTTTAGTTTCTATGACATTTTTTTATATAATAGGAGACAAACGAATTAGTGGTTCACCTGATGTTAGGTGATCACCATCGTCCATAGACACCTACAACACCAGGGGAGTCGCAAGTGCGGTACCAGCCTATGTTGAGGGAGAGGAGAGGAGGAAGGGAAATGGAGAGGTGGGCCTCCGACGCTCTCACTGACCGATCGAAACGCAACAATGCAAGCACTGTTACTTACGACAAATGGCGAGGAATAGCGTGTCTCTCGGTAGTTGCCATTGTTTTTGGATTGTACTGAGCTCACCATCAAGCACAGCGTTTGAAGTATGATTATATTCCTAATGGCAGATTACATAAACTGAATTAAAATAACAGCTCAAAGATGCTGAAGCCAACAAACAATTAAATTATTTCATTTCAAACGTTAGCGTTACTTGCAAATAATACAATAAAATAGGCATTAATATGTGATTTATATTAGATCGACCTTTTATAGCGGAAATCATTAACCTACAGTGAATTTGTATATTTTTGAAACAAAGTAATTCCATGACTAGCAGTTTAATAGTAACTTCAATAGTTTTAACAAATATTTAATTATTATTTGTAATCCCTGTGTTTGCTTTTACATTGTTCAATGATATTATGATTTAGGATGATATGAATTATAAAGAAAAACAATTTTATCTGTGACCGTGACTTATTGTTGACTAGACTGCCCGCGGCTTCGTCTGTATGGAATCTGATATACAAAGTAGTGACCAATGAAATCATCTGAATAAATGAAGTACATTTATTTATCTATTGTTTTCTCATACTTAAGTCGCGTCGAAAATTAAAGTACAGTACCTATTGATAGAGCTAACCGGTTTTAATGAAATAAAGACTAAATGTTACTGAAAGATATGTTTTATGATTTCTTTGAAATGGTTGTATCGTACACACAATACTTTAGCGGTGATGCGTGTTCATTCATAGGTCTGTTCCCTCGGCGTGGAGCCCTTGAGTGTGCTGCTCTCGCGATACAGTAACACTAAATATTACATCACTGTAACACCATTACACATATCACCTCCACATACGTGCACACATACACGCTTACACATGAAAGTGGAAGGGTTTTGTTTCTTTCTCTTATCGAACTGAAATAGTTTAGAAAACTATACTGTACGAAATAGGGTTGTTGAGGTATGTATGCTTGGTACACATATACTCGTATGTTTCAACAACTCATATATGTATGAATAGTTAGCTTAGGTTAGCTCAGATATCGATTTGCACGTATCAGGCAACAGCCCAAGCCGAGATGTGCTGTGCACCCTTGAGCTAATTGTCAAATAAAATCGGCTGAGTGCCCTAAGCGCTCGCTTTAGTAGTCCTGTGAAGCTGTTAAGACCTTGCTAGGAATAGCGTAGTACATGCAATATTTCTTTTTTAAAAAATCTAAAAGTACAAACACGTTATATTCACTTTTTTATTATATGAATAGACTAGCCTCTGCTCGCAACTTCGTTCGCGTGGAATAGATACACTAATACGGATCAGTTCTCAAAAGGAAAGAAATGGAAACGCTGTTGACCTGGAAAGATCTTTACAGCTTCACCGATCTATTGAGGCGAGCGCTGAAGGCACTCAGCTGATTTGGGATGTTTGGGCAACTAATTCAAGGGTGCACGGCATACCTTGGCCTGAGCTGTCGCCTGTTTTGTGTAAAAATCGCGACCTATCTTTTTTTTTTTTAACGTTGGGAAATCCTTTATGGATACCCACCCTCCCGGGGGAGAGAGTGGATTATGTCCAACTCGCACGGACTAAAACCCCACAGTGTACATCTTCCGCTATAGTTGGGGCGGCACGAGATCTTTATAGACTTCATCGTGCCACCCCAGCGGTTGGCCCAGCAGCAGAAGTGCCGCCGCCGGGCCTCGTCTTGTAAGGGGAGGGCGCCCCGACCCATCTTCCCTGGTCCGGTTAAGGTGGGAGGTGGCGGTCAAACTGCCGCCTCCTCCTGCCAGCCCTTTATTAGCGGAGACGGCCACTGTGAGGGTCTTGCTCACGGACCCTCTCCGCCGCCTCCTTCTGCGAGACGACCTCCTCACAGAAGGAGGCAACAACACTCCACACATTCATCGTCAAAGCCATGCTCGGCAGCGAGAGATCATCACCCACCACCGTAGCCAGAATGCAACGTCGCTCCTCCCACGCAGCACATTTGGAAAGTGTGTGCTGCACGGTGTCCGGTTCAACACCGCACTTATGGCATACGGCCGTCGGCTCCATGCGTGCTATCCGGTACAGGTACCAACCGAAGCACCCGTGCCCGGTCAGCACCTGCACCAAACGAATCAACAGGGAGCCCCATCGTCGATTGCACCATTACGGCAGGATGTATATCGACCGTACTGCGCGTCCGCCAGATCCCGCCCCCACCTCTCCATCCTTAACCCTCTCTCATAGTTTCTTCTCTGCTCCAATTCCCCGGGAGCTAGAGGCTCTCCCATCTGTTTCTTAACCGCCGTATAATTGTATACGGTGGCAAGCACTTCCGCTTCAAGCTCCCAGGGAAGAGAGCCGGCCAGCACCATGGCTGCCGCAGAGGACACTGTCCGGTAACCGCATATTACCCTCAACGCCAAAGTACGTTGCGCGGCTCGCAACGCACGGATATTGGTGGCGGTGAGGGCGTTCACCCATAACGGTGCCCCGTAGGTGGTCATGGACCGCACCACCCCCATGTATAGGCGGCGACAGGCGGCACCCGGCACTCCCGTATTGGGGAGGAGTCGTCCGAGCGCCGCTGTCGCCCAACTATGTGCGGTCCGAGCCCCTTGAAATGGGGCTCGAACCGCCAGCGACCATCCAGGGTGAGGCCCAGATACTTCATCCGGATCCCCACCCTGACACGGACTCCCTCCACATATATGTGGGCCCCCGGAGGTGGCCC
Organism: Antheraea mylitta; assembly: GCA_014332785.1. NCBI lineage: Eukaryota > Metazoa > Arthropoda > Insecta > Lepidoptera > Saturniidae > Antheraea > Antheraea mylitta. The sequence continues at coordinate 3,951,899 of JACEII010000026.1, read as the reverse complement.
CTTCCGAGGCCCATGGAACATTAGGGCCTCGGTCTTCTCGAGGGCCACCTCGAGGCACAGTCTCCTGATGCGCCCGACCACGAGGGTGACAGCCTCCGTGGCCAGGCGCAATAAGTTTTCTGATTCCCCCCCTCAGGCTACGACTAGGGTGTCGTCCGCATAGCAGATTAGGCGCGCCCCATAAGGGAGCGCGCCGCGAAGCACCCAGTCGTAGCCCATGTTCCACAGGAGTGGCCCTAACGCCGACCCCTGTGGAACCCCCCGCGCCGTGTTGCGCCGGACCATCCGCCCTCTGGCGTCCACGAAGGTGACCTCTCTCCCGTCGAGGTACGCCTCCAACAGCCGCCGCAGATACAGGGGCACTCCAAAATAGCGGAGTGCCTCCAGTATGATACTGTGCGGCAGACTGTTGAAGGCGTTGGTGATGTCCAACGACACCGCCAATATTCTTTCACCCTCAGAGGTCGCCTCCGTGGAGACCTTTTTCAGGAGGGTCAAGGTGTACAGCGTGGAATGCTCCGACCGGAAGCCGAACTGCGCGTCCGATAGGTTTGGCCCCACTTCCTCAAGGTGCCGAACGACCCGGGAGGCAACGATCCTCTCGAGCGCCTTCCCGGTGTCGTCCAGCAGCACAAGGGGCCGATACGCGGACGCGCAGTTCGAAGGGCGGCCTCCCTTCGCCATCAGGCACAGCCGCTCCGTCTTCCAAGGCCTCGGGAACTGCCCGACCGCCAGACAGCGACTGAACAGGTCCCGAAGCCACTCTCCGAGGTGGCCCAGAACAATGGCTAGCACCCGGCCCGGGACCCCGTTAGGGCCGGGCGCCTTGCGTCCCGCAGTGTGGAGGCGCTCAATCGCCCTCCCCATCTCCCCCTCCGTAACAGGGGGAGGGTCGGTCAGCGCCTCCTCTACTGCCTGAGGAGGAGGAATGGGAGGGGGAGGAGCTCCGGAGGGTCGGAGAACAATGCTCCCACGACCCTCTCAACCACTTCCGGCTGGAGGGTCTCCATTATCGGGGGCGCCTGGCCGCGAAATTTCTTCCGCGCCATCTTGTACGGGCGCCCCCACGGATCCCTCTCCAGCTCACGGAGCATCTCCTCCCATGCTTGCTCTTTTGCCCGGCTGATGGCGACCTGCAGTGTTTTTCCTGCAGGTTCGGTAGTCGCCATACAGCCGGGCCTCCTCCTCTGGGTCCCTGTTGGACCTTCTCCGGCAACTGCGCCCGTACAGCCGCCGGGCCGCGGAGCAGGCCGCACGAAGCTCGGCGATCTCGTGCGACCACCAGTACACCGCTCTCCTCTTCGGACGGTGTATGCTTCGCGGCATCGACGCGTCGCATACCTCCGTGAGAGCGTCACGGAGGCGGGCTGCGGACGCGTCGATATCTCTGTACGGGGGGGACATGGCCCAGGCCTGGATGATGGCCGCCTCTCTCGCTCGCCCCGAATCGAGACGGCTCATCGTCCAACGGGGGAACTTCGACACCCCTTACACTCCACACCCCTTACACCCCGAAATTCCTCTAAACTATATAGGATAAGGCAAAATAAGGGTAGAACTCCTTGTCGTTTATTTCTCTAAAAAGAAAAACAGCGTATGTATAGGTGATGTGTGTGATGTTGTAGCAGTGATGTAAAGTTTTGTGTCACTGTATCGCGTGAGCAACGTGCTCAAGGGCTCCACGCCGAGGGAACGGACGTAAGCTTGAGCCGCTACCGAGGGGGGCCTAATCTGGTAAAACATGTTTTTTATTGAAGCACGACAAAGTGACTGCACTATGCCTGATGGTAAGAATAGTACAATCCAAGAACAGTGGCGACCACCGCGAGACAGATCATCCATCGTCGGTCATCGCTGTCATGCCGGCCATAATGACGAAAGTCAACCGGTACTGGATATGCACAGGCTGATTCCCGAAACGCGACGCGCAAAAGCGAGTCACTATGACGGGCTTTTTCGCCATGTACATGGTGGTTGCGACCCAGTCGGGCTGTATAACCCTACCACCCCGCTATCGTCGTTGCCTCGTTTGTTGATCAGCAGGGTGCACCACGTGCAGGTGAGGTTGGCTTGGGTGTCTCAAGTCTTAAGATATTACTCAACACCCCTTACACCCCAAATGTTTTACACGTGATAACATGCTAGTAAGCGTGACTTACGCTATGCGCTTGCGTGGCTTATATCAGAATAGCGACGCGTATTGTAGCCTCCTGTGTATATCTAATATTCATAATTTGTATTAAGATTGTGCGGTCCATCATATGTTGATTAATTGATATACTGTATAAAAATGTATATAATGATCTGTGTGCCAATAGTCGTGAAAACCAGACGAATAATAATAATATCTATTTACAAATTATAACATTTAAATAATTCATATTATAATTGCTTTTAAAAATTTTTAAAATGGGCATAGTTTTTGTGTTAACTTATTACCAAAATTACTTACTAAGTAAGTCTATCTGATTATTCCTTTACAGGTTCAATTGAAAAAACATTTTTTAATTCTCCACAATACGAAAAGAGACCAATGTCCCAATTTAATGTTTTTAACTTTGTCTAAGCGTCGATGAGTCAGATAACCAGTGCATTAGAGGGTGGTGATCACCGATGTCTACGTTACCATATACTTGTCGTATCACCGATTTTATTATGTAGCTGACAAAAGCCTTCAAATGTGGGTTTTTGTGTGGACATTTGTAAGATATAAAAGTTGAAGATCTGACTAATAAACTCATTGGATATATGTTTAGAAGTAACATCTGCTTCAAAGCACGCATGAATTTAATACCAGAATAACTGTGAATTACCTACCCCGTATTCCAGGCTTAATGAGACTGGTAATAGTTATTTGGATTAGATTTGATAACAAAAACTCAAAACATATTACTGAATTGCCGAATAGTTAGTTCAAGAACCATGTCGAACGAGTTTTGAATTTTCTTTTAACCAAAATTACTTATCCTACTTTCTAAATTTATTACATTTAAAAATGTTTTGGAAGCTACTTATTAGAGTCAAATTCAAAATAATCTTTATTCAATTTAGGCCCTGAGAACTGAGAACGTCAAAACTACTACCGGTTTGGAATACAACCCAGTCATCGAGAAGAACCGGCAAGAAACTCGATCCGGTTTATCTTTTCGTTATACATAACATGTATACTTTTTAATCATTACAACATAATAGACATATACAGCAACATTCGTTTTTAGTGGATACATAGAGAGTCATCATTTCCCGACGACACCATCGTTCACATATTGATCCACCCTATAATAGGTTTTATATTAAGATCCGCTTGATATAACACTTGAACTTACTATCTGGCAAATCAATAATGTCGAAATCAAAATCAAAAATACTTTATTCAGTTTAGGCCCTAATAAGGCGCTTATGAACGTCAAAAACTACCACCGGTTCAGAAAACAACCCAGCCATCGAGAACAACCGGAAAGAAACTCGATCGGGTACATTTTTTTACATATATTTCCAATACATCATACAGTAGCTTATAGTGAATGCGCAGAGAGGAGTCAATTCCAGACCACTATCGTTCACATACTGATCTACTCTATAATATCCTTTTGACACTAAAACTCGCTTAACGTGGCGCTTAAATTTACAATCCGTTAAATCGGTAACATGTTTTGGGACTTTATTGTAAAACCTAACACTATTACCTGAGAAACTATTACTGGTTTTGCTAAGTCTGAAACATGGGACGACCAGTTTATTACAGTTTGTAGTATTTACATTATCCCGGTCTTTTACTAAATTCAGTTTTTCAAAGTTTTTCCGGACATACAAAAAATAATCTTCAACTGCCATTGTCACTTTTCGCTGATGATACCAAATTCTTTGCTAACCCTCGAATTAACATGCAAGCCATACAAAATGACCTAGATTCGATATTTAAGTGGACGCAAGACTGGCTTCTTACTTTAAATGTAAATAAATGCTCTGTGCTGCACATCGGTAATAATAATCCTCATCATATATATTATCTTGATGGTGAGCCATTAACCTCAGTTGTTACACAAAGGGACCTGGGAATTATAGTATCCAACGATCTTAAATGGGAAACTCACGTGCACGGGGTCGTGAAGAAGACAAATTCGATCCTTTATATCACTCGCAAGGCGTTTAAGTGTCTCACAGCTAAGACTTTTATACAGTTGTACAAAACCTATGTAAGACCTCTACTTGAACATGCTTATATTATCTGGGATCCCTACTTCAAAAAAGATATCAAACTTATAGAAAATGTACAGAGAAGAGCCACCAAGATGGTGTATGCAATACGTAACTTACCCTATGAACAGCGTCTCAAAAACCTTGGTCTAACCACACTAGAACAGCGTAGACAAAGAGGCAGGTTAATCGAAACTTATAAAATCCTCACTGAATATTACGATGTGCCCAGCCTTAAAGATATTTACAAGCTGAATGACAATAAACACCTACGAGGTCACCCCTTAAAGCTATGTGAAATCTTAGCGAAAAGAAACCCAATGAAGTACTTCTTGCCTAACAGAGTGGTTGCAGCATGGAATAAACTACCAGAGAAAGTTGTGATGGCTCCAACCATAAATTCTTTCAAAAATAATTTAGACAAGGAAGATATCTCCAAACTATTTGATACACACGCAACAGCTAATTAGCTGCCAGTGTGTTATACCAAATAATAATAATAATACATTAAATTATCAAGAATGTATTGGGAGGGTAGAGTTAAGATACTGAATTCCTGGAACTTCATTTTTAATGATTCGCGAGGTCACATATTATATATTGCTCGAACTGCCCGTTTTTGTAATAAAAATATGGTGTCTACCTCAGCATTAGCCCAATTTTTTATATTTTTTATAAAATGACTACTACTTACTTTGTTAGAAAATGAAACATATTACCTATTTGTTACGGAATACACGGCCTCGTAATGTTTATCATATTTTAAAATGTACAGATATATAAAAATACCTTATATAAAGCAGGTATTATGACGTAAAAGTCTCTTAAATAGAATAAGTCTTGCGAGAATTAACATCGTAAAATAAATAAAAAGTATTATGAATGTTAGGTTAGGTTAAGTTAGGTTAGGTTAAAATTTTGTATGTTTGAATGTAGTTAAGTAATAATACTTCGAATATTAAAGAGTCTTACGTCGTTTAATATAATGTCTTATGTAGTAATAAAGTTCTTATGTCATTTATATAATATTCTATGTAGTATTAATGAGTATTATGTCGCTTAATGTCTCGTACATAGAATATCTCACGATAAAATCGTATGTGTTGATATATAATGTTTGTGTTAGTGTAACTTGAGGCATAATGTTTTTTTTAAAAGAGTAAATAATGTGTTCTTATGTATATTACTCAAGTAAATAGCCTTATGCAACGATTAAAAGTATCGTTAACAATAATTTGAATTTAACCGTCAAGCCGATTTTTATTATTATTTGAAGGAAACTATACTGAACCACCACGTAAAATGTATCGTCGATTTATGTAAACTATATTTGTGTATGGTAAATGACGGCGTCCTTAGGACATAAATAATGTACTAGATGTAAGTCTGTATTCGTGTATTTATATACCAAAAAAATGTATGTAAAACACCGGCCTTCATAACACGATTAAAGAAGTAAAAAGTATTCATGAAGTATTGAAGAAGTTTTGCTGCCTTGATACCAATACTATTACTATTAAAATTTTGTAATTATCTCCAGATTCCTCTTTTGACCACAATTTCGCTTGAATGTAGATAAATCATGATCATGTAGTACAAATGCAGCTGTTGGAATACATGTATATGCGGTACTTAGTGGCACATTCTTTCAGTTGAGGGTTGGTAGCTATCCAGGTGGATTTTAGTGACTTACTGTGAACGAAGACGCCGATACGTGACATAAATGGAAGTATCACGCAAAGTATCCTTACTAACAACAAAAAATGCAAGCTCAAGTAGGTTTACCTGTTTGATACGCTTTCCTGTTTTAAATACTAGAACGATCATCATGAGTTTTGTATAAAAGCTGTCAGAGATAGGAAACGATACAGGGGTACCGTTCATCAAAAAGAAAACTTTTCCCGAAGGATAGGTTAAATCCATGTTAAAACGACCAAAGCCACAAGCAAAAGCTAGTAAAAGGTACATTTTTGTAATTAGTCACGCGTTCAATCAGGAGCCTTTATGATATGTACTAAATATTTTGATGTGTTGACTGCAAGTCTATAAAAGGTGCCCTTTTGCATTTTGAACCCGTGACAGCTTCTCTTCGTAAACAATATAGCTGATTATAAATATTCATACTCTGGAAACAGTATTGTTTTTATCGTGCTATAATTTATTGACTGTACCTGTTGGTATTACAAAGTATTTTTTAAATGATTTGTTGAATTCTTATTTACTTTTATATATAAGCATTAATATATATGGGTATCTTTAAAGCCAGTAGATATCAATTGTTATTAAGATCAGGTGAGAATATTTTTTCTTAGATCTAAAATTATTAGTACTCTTGTTAATTGCAAATTTAAAAAGTAAATTAAATGTACAGGCAGAACATATATATATAAAGAAGTCTTAACTGAAACATTATTTTGAACTGTTGTGCGATTTTTAGTAGTAAAAGACTTATGAATTCGCGTCACCGATGGCATCGACATGCTCGTGATATTCCGCTGACGCCAGAATAGCGACGCGTATTGTAGCGGCCTGTACCTATACATCTAATATTGATATTTCGTAATGAGATATGTTTAATGAGTATTTATTTAATAAGTGATATAAAAATGTGTATAATTATTAAGTTTTGCGGGGTGGTAGGGTTTTACAGCCCAACTGGGTCGCAACCATCATGTATATGGCGAAAAAGCCCATCATAGGGACTCGCTTCTGCGCAACGCGTTTCGGGATCAGCCTGTGCATATCTAGTACCGGGTGACTTTCGTCATTATGGCCGGCATGACCGCGACGACCGGCGATGGATAATCTGTCTCTTGGTGTTTGCCGATGTTTTTGGATTGTATAATGCTTACCATCAGGCACAGTGCAGTCACTTTGCCGTGCTTTAATAAAAAAAAATCAAGTTATAATAGACTATGTTATAATAGACAGACTATGTTAATAATTCCAATAGGTATACATATTGTGAAATGTAAATAATTCAGACTATTCATTAATTTAATAAAGACAAACAGTTTTTCAATTTTTTTCAGTTTTCAATTTTGTGGGCGGTCCTTATAATTACCTCGACCCTTTTTTATTCTGTTCTGTAGTAAAGTCGGCTATACAAATATTAACGTCAAATGTGTTTGTAGTACGTTTTAAAAAAAATAACATTGAAGTGTGAATCTGATTCGCGCGAAATATTTCGAATTAAAACAAAGAGAGTAATTTTCTTTGGTTTTTCGTGGGATCTTGGAATGTCATTTGGTTGATTCATTGACATTCATAATCTTGTAATATTTGGCTCTAGAGTGTGTAGTATTGGTGGTGTTTTCCGTAATATAATTTGGTGATTGTGTATAAGTGAAGTGGATCGGAAATTGTATCACGGAGCATGGATTTTGTCTTGCCCAAATGATCGGAACAAACTTGTGATCTCATTACCTACTCGACAAGGGTAGTAATAATTTGTTGTATCTTAAGTTACCAAAAAAAAACATAACATTGCGCGAGCAAGTCCGATTCTCAGTTACCCGATCTTCTTACCAATATGTATAAACGAACATAAGAAATGTTTGTCAATTAAAACATATAACAATGTTTAATAGAAAGCTTTAATTAATATGTCAAACAAAAATGTATTTGTAACAGCCCGTTTGAAGCCCTGCCACAATTTATGGTTTTTTTTTCTGTTAAATTAGCAACAGTTGCCATATGGCATTGAATACGTTGAAATGTTCAAAGGTCACAATCTACATTATACACAAGAAATAAAACTGAGCGTCTCTTTATAATATAAATATATTGTATTTAGATTTCTTACATTACAGTTTACAATAGTGCGAGGTTATTTGTAGTCTCTCATAACAGTTTATTATTCTGAATCCTTATTCTTTGAAAACAATGTTCTATCTTATGAGAAAATTTGTGGAGATGTATAAATATATATTTTATGAACTCGGAGGTAAGGTTTAATACTGTTTTTGAAATTTAAATGAACATGTATTTGAAAGTGAAAACGCTTTTAATGTTATACAATAAGACTTAATGTCATAAAGCAAGTCATAAAATAATAATTGTAAAAAAAAACAAAAGCGATATTATTATGTGTCTTCTGTTTTGTTTTTCATGGCCATGATAGAAATAATTTTTCTTTGGTTTTCATCGTATTCTGTTCTTTAAAATTTGAAGTAATTTAGAAATACTCATAGTTTTCCAGAATGGTGTTTTATGTAATAAGCTTGGCAGGAGAAATACATTTCCCAATTTAAAAAGAGGAGAAAATGTGGGTCCACTCTATGTTGGGAGATATTTTTCCAAAACTGATTCAACTTTTTTTTCAAATGGAATTAAAAAGATGATTTTTCTCGAAAACGTTCAAAATTTCATGGATTTTAACAACCCAAAAATCATGATTTTTTTTTATAAGATACATTAAAATACGAAAGTACAATTATTCAATATCTGTTGATGTTTATAGTTAGCTATATCAAAAAAACCCTTAAATCCAAATCATATCTTTCTTTGGGTTGAGTACAAATAAATTAAGATTTCCTGAAAAATAGGGCACGATACGAAAAATAAAATGGTGTAATCGAAAGGGGTCGTGTTTAAAATAGTCGATTCTACTTGGAATGTTGTTACTGAAACGCTTTTCGCGGATCGTAATTTCTCATACAATTTGATAAATAAATAACATGAACAGTGAACACATTTTACATACATACGAAGAGTAGTTAGTCATGAGGTTATTATACACTTAGCACATGAGGACAACGGAGGAAGCAAATTTTAAATTGCTAGTTCCTGCCTGTGACTTCGTCCGTGTAGAATAGCTACTTTGGGATAACACTAATTTTAACTCGCTTTTTTTTCGAAATAAAAACGCTGTTGCCCTGGAATGGTCTTAGCAGCTTCACCGAACTATCATTTTTGTATCTCGCGACTTAATTTACGTACAACGCAAAAATATTTAAAAAACCCAGACTTTGAAACATTCTTCATTGGTGTTCTGTTCCTATTGGTCTTAGCGTAATAACACATAGCCTTTAGCCTTCATCGATACATTAGCTATCTAACACTGAAAGATTATTTTTTTAAATAGGACCAGCAGCTTTATATTTAGTATAGATTATGGACCTATTCAGTAGCTTTAATGCCATTGGTTTGTTATAAGAGTAAGATGTCCCTCAGACACAAGCTCACTTTGTATAAGACGTGTATCCGTCCCGTGATGACATATAGCTGCCTCGTTTTTGCGCATATGTCCAAAGATAACTTTGATAAGCTGCAGGTTCTCCAAAATCGTGTTTTACGTAAAGTGACCGGTGCTCCGTGGTACATTCGGAGAGTCGATCTCCATAGAGACCTAGAGATCCCTTCTATCTGGGCGTACGTAAAATTACTTACGATTAGTTATTTTGAAAAAGCCGCGAATCATCCCTGTCCGTTAGTGGTATCCGCCACGAACTATGAATCCGTACCTAACGCTGCGCGTTATAAAAGACGTCCGCGACACATTTTTACCGACCCTCCTGATTCAATCACGTCAGCGAAC
>JACEII010000026.1:3891183-3932163 GCA_014332785.1 Antheraea mylitta | reverse complement strand
AACTTCAAACAAAACGAAATTATTGTTGTTACTTCATAATAGATGGCACTAGGTTAGTTTTAACCAACTTTCTTCCATACATACGTGAATCATTTACTATTTTTTTTTCGATTTGACTACGCTATTGACCCAGCAAGGTCTTAACAGCTTCACCGGACTACAAATTTACTAAACCAACTAGGTTTATTTTGCATTTGCTGTGTATCACAACGCAGTGCGTACAAATTTTGTACGGCTGAATTTAAATTACAAGGAATTAGTTGTTACCCGCTGCTTCGCCCGCGTGAATTGAGTAAAACTGTTGTTTGATCTATTTGGCAGGCATTTTCTTATACTTACTCAACTCTTAATATGTTTAACGATAAAAAAAATTATCAATTTATTATTTACTAGCAAGCCTGGCACATTTTGTCCCGCCCTAGTTATAAAAAAGCTATCACAAATTATATACAAAAACCTTCATCATTAATCACTTTATCTATGCGTGAAAAAGTCATAATAATCTGATCAATAGTTTTATCGCAAACAGACAAACGGACAGACAGACACGGTAGGGGCTTTGTTTTTCTAACAAGTAATGATAATAATGAAGGACTATATACATATCATAAATCGGTGACTAGACCAATGCTGTACATCATTACAGCTGAAGCTGTTGAACTTCTTGCTAAAGAAGCCATATAGACGATATTTAGATCACTATAAAACCTATGTTCAGGATTTCTCTAAATAAGACTGATCTGCTTGCATCATGGAACTCAAACTGTAATGTATATAACCAAATTACTGGCATCTCATATGCTTCCATTCAGGATAACATACCGGGTATGCTAGGGATTTATAAGATTCGTGACTGTTGCAAGTTTGCTGAGTCTACTATCTGTAGGCTAAAGATCTATCAGTAGAGGTATATTCTCCAAGTCATATGGCTAAGCTCAGAACCAGGGACAATTCAATATGTGAATTTGGGTTGGATGAAAGCACTCTAGAGCAAATTTCTTTCAATGGCCCTAATTTAGGGTATTGTATGATATAATCGCTGTAAGTGTTGTGTTTGGCTTAGTGTATTTCAGTGGCCTAATCGGGAAAAACTAAATTATATAGTTCGTATCTATAAAACTCCATTACTAAAATGGTGTAGTTGAAGTTTACAGATTCCATGTATACCTTACAAATTTTTATTGAAACAAATAGTTAAATCAAACTGAAAATTTTATGGATGTAAATTTAACTTTACACAGCATTTTAACTGATGGAGTTGGTTAAAAGATAATGGGAAATAAAAACTATAAGCGGTAAAATTATTGCGTAGGTGAGGGCCAGAGGAGAAACCCAGGGGATACCGGGAATACATCTTTTGTCAATAGATATAATATGATAGTCTGGATTCACAATTGGACCCGGCAGGTATCGCTATAGTCGGGGTATAGGTTTTTTAAGGTCTTTCGCTTCTGAAAATAAAATTAGAAGCGGTAATAACGAACTTGGCGCAGACGAAGGTACGCGGGTCAGTTAGTCAGAGTATAATATCTAAAAACGTTACGTCAATTGTCTATACCTATAATAAAAATGCAAATCTAACGTGTCTGAACTTTTTTCATAATTTTCGGAATAAACAATAAAATATATTTCAATCATTTTTAGAAATGTCTGTCTATTTGTATAAACACGCATTACTATTAAGATATTGAGTTTACAATAAAAAAAGAATATTATAAAGCATATCTCCGAAAATAAGTTTTTGTTTCATTAAAATCAGTCCACTCTATCAAAATTTTACCGATTTGCCGGATATTACCGATTTACCTGATTGTGAATTTAAGCGCCATGTCAAGCGGGTTTTGGTCTCAAAAGACTATTATAGAGTGGATCAGTATGTGAACGAAAGTGATGTCTGGAATTGACTCACCTCTTTGCATCCATTAAAAACGTTTCTGTGTTGTATGTAATATAGTCTAAATATTATATATTTTAAAAAAATAAACCAGATCGAGTTTCTTGCCGGTTCTTCTCGATGACCGGGTTGTTTCCGAACCGGTGGTAGTTTTTGACGTTCATAAGTGCCTTATTAGGGCCTAAACTGAATAAAGTAATTTTGATTTTGATTTTGAAAAGTTATTGAAATTTTAACGATGACGCGGCGTAAGTACGAGAGAAAAGTATAAGTAAATGATAGTGTTGAATAGGTTGTATGAAATAATAATCAGCTTTTAATTCCACTTTTATTTTATTTAAACAGGACACACGCTTACTTTGTAATTTTTTGACCAAAGAGAAAGAAGTTGACTATTCGTAAATGACATTGTGTGGGGTATCTACCCAACAAAATACTAGATGGCGCTGGGTGTTTCATTTACATATTATTATTTAAATATAAGATTATAGAATTTACTTTATTACAACAGATATGTTCAGATGACTTTATTCATCACTATTTTTACATATAGTTTCAAGCGGACGAAGTCGCAGTCACAGGTAGTTCAATAGTACATAATACATTAGACGAATACAAAAAACCTGTTGTTTAACAAAGAAACAATTGAACATTGTAAGACACACTGAAAGGTCAGAACTCAGTAACGCTCAGAGGTCAAAACTCAGTTTTTGTTAAATAAAATTATGTTTATTAGAGTCCAAGTTTATATGTATATAAATACTATTTGTTTTTTGAATAACTGTTTAAATCTTTCATTTAGTTGATACTTACCTACTTTTCTTACCTACTTACAAAATCAGGTTTAGGGTGCACCTATAGATGTTTCACATTGAAAATAATGTTAGTCCCATTGCTTATTTAGTTATGTGAGTCTATGTAAATAAAAACCAAAAAGACGTTTTCACATAACTTGTTTCAGAAAGTATATCTATTCTTCTTTTCACCGTATAAAGAAACAGTCTACTTATTTATAAGTGGCAATTTTTTATTCTTAATACAACTTCAAGATATATTAATGTGACAAGCTACAACAGCTTTAATGTAAAGTATTTAATTAATTATAAGCAGAGGATTAAATTTGAAAACCTGGAGCGTCGATGATGATTATTTTCGTAATCTGTTACACAGGATCATTTGTTTTACATAGTTTGCGCTTTTAAAATGACTATTTACATACGAAACCTATCAGCTGTTATGCTTATCAACATTTTCATTATAGCACGCCTTAATGACGGTACTCAAAGAGAGCTATATTCAGTAGTTGGTTGTTAATGCCATTCCAGCTTATTGAATTCTCATTTGCTCGATATACAGACCAGATCACGAAACGCAAAAAACTTAAGTGAGACACTCAGCTTCGTCACCACACGTTACGACTAGTTGTCCTTTCATTTTATTTATATAGGGATAAATTAAAATGAATCAACCTCGATTCATGATAAATCTCAATTGTTAATTACCTATAACCAATGTTCTGTATTTGTTTAATGCATCGTATTCAAACTCGTTGCTGTTATTGGAAAATGTAGGTAATACCATGGGATGAATAAACATTGAAAAAGGAAACAAAAATTCCAAATTATATTTAATGACTGTTGCATAAGACAACAAACCCATAGAAGGATTGTAAATGGACAACACTATTTACAAAGAATTTTTGCAAAGTATATTTTTGCTTTCTAACTTTTGGTGATATTTCTTGTGTAAATAAAATATACTTTTTAGATTATGAACACGAAATCATAGATGTCTGCTATTTAACAGTTAATCCCTGCTGAATAATATTTTTTCTAAATCAAAGGTGCCCTGTGTTCTATTTTGTGTCCCTGAAAATATGTATGCATAATTTCACAAAGATCGGTTGAGTAGTTAAGACGCAAAAGCGTAACAACACAAACAAATAAATTCACTTTCCCTATTACAATATTGGCTAGGACTAATTGGGACACAGACAGGCTAAGCCACATATGAGTTCGAGGAATTATGAGAATATTTGAGCAGAACAGTTAAAATTAAAGAAGCTAATTTTGGTAAGGGTTTTAAACATACAATATTAGATAGTTAAGAAACCGATCGTTGAAATAAAATATGAGTTCGAAGAAGTGTGAGAGCAATTGAGCATAACGGTTAAATCCAAAGAAGCTGGTTTTGGTAAGAGTTCTAAGCCTACAATATTAGCTAGAACGAGTTAAGATACCCATCGTCGAAATCAAATATGAGTTTGAGGAAATATGAGAGCAATTGAGCAGAATTGTTAAATTCAAAGAAGCTGATTGTGGTGACTAAGAGTCTTAAACCTTGACCTAGTTTTAGAGTCTTGTTTAACTGAGGTAAAATGGAAGCCGTAATGGGTTTTCCAGTGTCGAGATCTGAATACACATTAACATAAAATTCATTGTAACACCCCTATATATGGAAGTATGACGTACGTCTAAAAGCCGGAAAAAAAATGTTTGCCGATAATCAATTGAACAACGCGTTTATTATTGTAACAACATTTTCAGTTATTCAACAGTTGGGATTTTTTGTCTTTTTGTTAATAATTATTATGTTTTTATAATCCTAATAATACTTATTTTGCAATGTGATTATTTGAAAGAACTCACAACATTCAGCCTTTAAATATGTTATAAGTCAAAATGAAAAATAAATTATTTAAGTTTATTTATTAAAGCAGACTTAATCTTATTTAGTTGCGTTGAGCGATTTAAAAATAAATATTTGCGAGATACAAAACTTGTGAGTTCGCGTCAACGATGATTTCAACATGCTCGTGACGTATTGCGCTTGAGTCAGACCAGCGACGTCTAGTATAGCAGTTTGAGTATATGTGATATTGATATTTTGTAATGAGCTTTTGCACATATTTTCTAGTGATTAATGAACTGTATAAAAAGTATATAATTATTGCTCCGATTGCCAATAGATTTAAAAAATATTAATATTTTCGACTACACGTTATTAAAATTAACAATTCAGATTATAATTCATTTCAAATTTCAAAAAAGTACAGTTTTTCCATTTTTTTTAGTTTTTACTTCTGTAGGTATTCTTGCTTCATTTTTTTTTCCTTTTTATTCATACTTCGTTGATTATCGATTTGACAGGTCTATAATGAGTTAAACAATTATTTTGATTATATGATGTTTCGGCCTGGCTACATAGGGCCAAAGGTCGTGGTCATGGCCTAAAGTCTAGTAATCAAAGTGTTTAGCCCATGGAGTGTCCAAAACTGGGTCTAAGCTCTACACAAATGAATATTGATATTATTATGTTGATTGTTAACAGACTGTTGGCAAGATAAGTTGAAAAACCCATATCTGTCAAAAAATTTGAAAAACTTGAACAATAGCAAATTATGTAACGTATAATTTTTTTAAATTACTACATATTTAAAACATTATCTACCATTTTGAGACCTTGGTTTCAAACAACCAGCCGATTGGTAAACGCGTTCTACACCTCTTAAATCAATATACGAGTATGAATAGCTTCATCTTAGCTTTATCCGTAACCGATGACTTCGTTCGTATAGATTTGGCCGGCTCGGACTCCGATTTGTGCCGCCGTGCGGGTCGGTCGCGTGCGTAGTACTCTTCCGATGTGAATTTTTTGTTTGTGTTTTCGCACGATTATTCGATCAAGTGTTCGCGACGTGTTTACGCGTTCGTGTATTCACATTGGAAGTTCGGTATTTTGTACGTTTTGTCGCGTGTTTGCGGTTTTGTTTCCCTTCTTGGGATTTGATTGCAGGCGTTCTTTTCAGAACGTAGCAAACTGCACTTTTCGGTGCAATTCTAATCGCACTTTTTAGTGCGTTCTGCGTGCTCTCCGTGTGCTGCGTGTCGCCGGTTCGCGTTCCAGGAGTTCGGTGCTTCATGCTTCGTTCCGTGGTTCGAGCTTTGTGTCGTCGCGCAGTCGAAGAAAGAAGTGTTAGGTCCTCCCCTTAGGCACTGTAGGTCCCCTGTGAGGCATTGCACTTCGCCCACAGTTTCCTTTTGGCCCGGACTCCGGAGTCCGTTAACTTCAAAAAGACGCGCCCCCCTGCCCCTCTGGCAGGGAGGTTTCAAATGTCTTCCCCCGCCCCGCACCCCTCCTCAGGCCCCGCTATGACCAACCCGACTTCCGAACAGCGCGAACTCGCGCGCTTTCGGAAGTTTTTCGAGGCTGTTAGTCCCGAGCTCATGTCCGAGTACGACCGCTTCCGTAGCGAAGCGGCCGTGTTTCTCGAAGGCGGCCCAATCTCGTCTATCATCTCTGCTGCGCGAGATGTTCTCGAGAAGAACTCTTTCGCAGCACTCTTGAAGGACCCTCAGTCCTCCGAGAGCACCTCCCCTGCCCCTACCTCTTCCTCTTCCTCTGACGTGGAATGCTCCAACATGGCGCAAGGCCCTCCCGCCGGGAACGACGGCTTCACCGTCGTCTACCGCAAGCCCAAACCGCTCAACAAGCGCGTAAACTCGACCTCCGACACCGAGGGCGCTAAGCCCTCGAAGATCTCCAACTTCGATGGCGCGAAAGTGCCAAAGGCGACACCCACGCCCTCTGTATCGGCTCCTTCGAAAGCTGCGAGTTCCGCAGCTTCGAGTAAGAAGCCCCGTCTCCCTCCCCCTGTCACCATCTGCCGTGAGTACCCGATAATACCGAACGGGTATTCAGGTAAAGGTCGCTAACTCTGACCTACATCGCAAGCTTACGCGCCTTCAGCGCGCTAAGAAAATTGCGTCCTTCACGTATGCGCTCGAAGAAGAACGCATGTTACGCGTAGTAATACGCAGAGTCCCCGCCCAAATTGTCGTTGATGATATTTACGAAGACCTCCGGGAACAAAAGTTCCCAGTCAAAGAAGTCCACCGCATGCGATGTTCTCGCAACAGAGCACCCTATGATATGGTGCTGGTCATTCTCGACCGCACCATGGAGGGCAAGAAAATCTTTTCACTCTCGACCCTCTGCGGCCTCTCCGGCTTCACCGTAGAGCCACCGCGCAAAACGTCCGTACCCTCGCAGTGTCATAACTGCCAGGAGTACGGAAACTCCGCACTTAACTATCACCTGAAACCCAGGTGCGTTAAGTGCCTCGGCGAACACTCCACTTCGGAATGTTCCCGAACTAAAGACTCCCCCTATCCTCCGAGTAACGTTTTGTGCCGCGGCGAATTATCGCGGTTGCCCCCGCGCCCCGCGCACAAAACTGCCCCGATACCCCAGGCAGGTCTCGCCCTCCAGGGCGCCTGCAGCGGCATCCCGCCCCCGCCTTCCGCCTCTCGACTCTAGAGAGGCTTTTCCGAGCCTGCCACACGTATCTCGCACACCGACAGCACTCGCACCCGCGCCTCACGCGACTCCCCTGCGTCGTGAGCGTTGACAAAATTGGCGGGATTCTCAATAAAGATGGCGACCGTAAAAATGTCATTATTTGATACGATAAATAATATTCATATCAAATAACATATTGTATTTAAATACTTAAATAAAATATGAATTAAAATATGTAAATTAAGTTTTGATAATTTTACTTCTTTTGAAAAATGTAGAAATTAATTTATAATCATTTCATAGTAATTTAATGTTTTTCATTTGAACAAAAAGTTCATTTTTATGTTTTCATGATAATCTAAATGAAAAAAATTGAATTTACATTGCTTTTTTATTATATACTTAAATCAATTTAATAATAATTAGAATTTACTGTTAAGACTTATGGGTTGTAAGGTAACTTCTTAAAGTTTTTGCTTTATTTTTTTCTAGGTAGTCATTTGTATTATTTATCTGAACGCTCAAAATGCCCATAAATGCGTTCCACTAGTGTGTACGATTGTAACGCTCGAGCACTAGTGGAACAGGAAAACTCGCGGTCGTGAGGGTGAGCGTTGTGAGCTTCTACTGGAACGCAGTCGGGGTGAATCAATATGTGAACGATGGTGAGGACATCACCCTCTCCCTTAAGGAGAAAAACTACCCGGTGCGTGAGGTACACCGTATGTACCACCCACGCACTCGCGCCCCGTACAATATGGTTCTGGTTCTCCTCGACCGGTCGCAGGAGGGCAAGGCCATCTTCTCACTCACTTCGGTGTGTGATCTCAACGGGGTCACCGTTGAGCCCCCACGCAAGACCCACATTCCTTCGCAGTGCCATAAATGCCAGAGTTATGGCCACTCCGCGAAGAATTGTCATCTTCGTCCCAGGTGCGTCAAGTGCCTGGGAGACCACGCCACGAAGGAGTGCGAGCGCACTCCTGGTACTCCCGATCCTCCCAGCTGTGTGCTCTGCGGTAACGCGGGTCACCCCGCGAATTATCGCGGTTATCCCCGCGCACCGTGCACACAACGTCCCCGTCAGGCAAGACAGGCGCCCAGGGCTCCTGTAGCCGCCACCCGCCCTCCGCCTCCACCTCTCATGTCTGTGGAGGCCTTCCCGGGCCTGCCGGGCGCCTCCCGCGCCCCGGTAGTGCCCATGCCCACGACCTCTCCGCGCTCGCCACCCTCTGTGCCGCGCGCGGCCCAACCCGGGCGGGCCTCTATGGCCCCCTGGGCCCCCCGACCTCAGCCTCAGGCCTCTTCCAGACCTCAGACGCCGCCGCGTCAGGCGAATCTTGTTCCATCATCCCTTTCGGACAAATTCGATTGGATGGAGCAATTACTTAGAGAACACGACATACAGGAGGTTCTCGCTTTCTACGCCTTAGTTGAGGAAAAGCAGGGGCTAGAGCTTCTTTCCGCCCTGGCGCATTTTCCGGCTATCGGAGACACCATCCAGCGCCTCGCCCGTTCACCGTCTTTTAAATAATTTTTGAAATTCACGGGATTAAATAAAATAAAACCACGTGGTCTATGTCTCTCGTTTTTCAACGCGAGATCCCTTCGGACACAGCGCGATCTAGTATAGCTGACTTTTTACGCGGTAGACAGATTGACGTTTTCCTCATCCAGAAAACAATGCTAAAATCGAGTATGCGTAATCCGAGAATCGTGAATTACGGCATTGTTAGAAACGACCGTGTCGCCCGCGAGGGTGGCACCTTAATTTATTTTAGGCGTTCAGTGTATTGCATGCCTTTAGATCCGCCCGCGCTTACTCATATGGAAGTGTCAGTATGCCGCGTTGGTATGACGGGCCACTCTGCTATTATTCTTGTCTCCGCATACCTATCACCGAATAAAATTTTGCTCGAATCCGATCTGCAGGCTCTATTTAATTTAGGTAATTCTGTCATTATAGCGGGGGACCTCAACTGCGGGAACGTCATCTGGAACAGTCCGTGTACCTCTCGTAATGGGAGGATACTCGACGAACTAGGTGAGGCTCTCGCATTTGACGTCATAGCCCCTCCGGAACCCACGCACTATCAAGATCACTGCCGACCGTCAGTTTTAGATGTAGCTTTGTTAAAAAATGTCGCACTTCCTGTACGACTCATATCAGTCGTACACGAACTCGACTCGGATCATCGCCCGGTTCTATTACAATTAGGACAGAATACTGATTTTAGCCCGTCGCCGATCAGAGTGGCCGATTACGCGAAACTTAGCGAATATCTTAAAAATAGTCCGTCGTCTAGTAGTTTAGACAGGATTCCGGACGTGTTGGTGTCTAAAGCCGACGCGGATTCGGCCATCGATTCCCTGGTTGATTATCTCCAGACCGCCGTCAGGGAGATCTCGAAAGAGGTGCAAGCGGCGAACGAACGCCGTTTTATACTCTCTGATGACGTGAAAGCATTGATCACGGAAAAGAACGCCACGACTCGTGCTCACGACGCTTACCCGACCGCTGAGAACCGCGAACGCTTACGTTTCTTACGGAAAGCAGTTAAATCTCGTATTTCTGAGATCCTGTGTGACAGGTGGGATAGATTTCTGGAGGATCTCAAGCCATCTCACCTGTCATTCTGGACCCTCACGTAAAAGTTTAAGTCCGATACGGTCAACCCAATGCCCCCTCTCGATAGAGGCCCCGGGTTGCCTCCCGCGTTCGATAACACTGACAAAGCAGAATGTCTCGCCCCGAGTTTAGAGAAACAGTGTTCGCCAAACATTGTTAATACTGACCCTTCCATCATAGAGTCGATCGAAACAGCCGTATAGCATGCACTCGCGTCTCCTCCGGCGGATACCCTAAACTCAATAACGTTTGACGAAGTCTCGGCCGCCATCAAGCGTCTCAAACTTAGGAAGTCCCCAGGTCCCGATGGGATCAGGAACGAAGTTCTGAAGCTCCTTCCTGACCGCATCATAGCTCTACTGGTCTGCATCTTCAATGCGGCCATGTCCCAGGGTCATTTTCCAGCCGTCTGGAAGAGGGCCGTAGTAATAGGAATTCACAAGCCCGGCAAGAAAGCTACGCTTCCCGATAGCTATCGCCCGATTAGTTTACTAGATAAACTAGGGAAACTTTACGAGCGGCTCCTTCAGAACCGTCTCCAGGTTACGATTAACGACCGTAGTTTAATACCGCCTGAACAGTTTGAATTTCGCGCCAAACACTCTTGTCCGGATCAAGTACTCCGCCTCACGGCATACATCTTTTCTAATTTTAATAAAGATCCACATCCGGAGCCGGATCCGCCCGTGAGAAACACTAATCCGAAACGTACGATAGCAGTATGTTTCGATGTCGCCAAGGCCTTCAATAAGGTCTGGCACGAAGGGCTCATATACAAGCTAAGTCAAGCCGGCATACCCGATAGGTTAGTTCACATCATCCGTGATTATCTCGCCGATAGAACCTTCCGTTTTAGAGTAGACGGCGAACTCTCATCGCCCCGTCCGATACGCTCAGGTGTGCCACAAGGCTCAATTCTCGCGTACACCCTCTTCAACCTGTTCATCAGCGACCTACCTAAGCTCCCGGGAGTCGAGGTAGGTAGTTATGCTGATAGGGTGCACTGTCAGAGAGCCTCCACGTGGCGCACCCCGGGCAACGTCGGTCCAATTGACCGGCGGCTGATCTCTGACCTGAGGGTGGTGTGTGAGCGGCACCCTCAGTACCGGGCTGGGGCGGATGAGAGCTCACTTTGAGACTCACTTAGACGAGAAGAGGGCGACGAAAATGGAGAGTACAAATTTCATAGTAATACCCGAGGAGGGTACCGGTTCTACCGGAGAATCCCTCCCTGGGACCTCGGGTCCAGGCTGCCCCACGTTCTCTTGGGGGGGCTAATTTGTACGCGAGTTGAACCTCGAAACGATGACCTTGGCACAAAAATGGATTCCTGATGCTAATGTAACGACCCTGGCTGGACAACGGACTACCGATGATGTGGAAAACATGGAGCAAGCAAAAGATGAATTAGTACTACCCCAGGAGGGTACCGCTGCCTCCGGCAGCGGAGAATCCCTCCCCGAGACCTCGGGTTCGGGCAGCCCCGCGTTTTCTGGGGGGGGGGGCACCCTTTTGCTTTCGAATGACGATAAAACGACTTTGGCTATAAATACGGATTCTGAAAATGCAAGCGGACAGGACAAGATCCCGGCACGCGTGACCAGGAGCATGCGGAGCGCTGCAAAGTGCCCACGTGTTACCGGGAAGGAGGATCTAGGTGTCGAGGTGGGTGCTAAGGCTCCAGCTGCCAAGGCCGAAGCTTAGCCTATTGATGCGGTATCTGCCAAAGTTAGGGCAGATGCTGCCCAAGAGGCAATAGACAGGGCGAAGACTGCCAAAGTGGTAGTAGAGGTATTGTCACGGCCGAATAACAGACAGGAACGAGAACCAGCCCTAACCGTGAAACTGACGCTACGGGTGAGGCACCGGAGGCGTCACTGGAGGGCATCCAATGTGGTATGGACGGGAAGGCTAAGGTACTAGCTGTCCAAGCTAAGGTTGCCGAACTTAGCCTGGACGCTCTTCCCACAGACCGACTTAGAGCGAAGGCCGACAGCAAGGTCCACACCATCCTGAAGGTAGCAAAAAATTCGGGCAACCTAAACGGAAGATTTATAAGGAAGTTAAAGGAAGCAGCCCACTCCCTCCAGGAAATGGTGGAAATCCTGGCCTACCGTACCATAGTGGAGGAAACGAGGACGTTGCAGCGGGTTAAATGCAACCTCCGGAACGAGGTGGAGAATCAGAAGGTGGAGATTCTCGCCTGGCGCCGGAAGGCAAGCGAAAAGAAGGCGATGCCTCCACCGCCAACTCCCCCGCCGCCTCCTCCACCACCTACCCCACCCCCTCCCCCACCGGCAAAGCACCGAAAATGGGAGGATGCACTAGCGGCAGCGGTGGCGACGCTTGACGCCAAATTTGCCAGACTGGAGAACCGTCTCTTGCCGGAAAATGTGCAGGAGTCAACGCCTGCGGCGGACAAAACGGCTGCTCCTAGTGTGCCGAAGATGGTCGAGAGAACGGCGAAGCGCCAGCCCGTCGTGGTGGAGAAGGGCAGTGCTCCCAGGATCGGCACGTCTGATGAGTCGCTCGTTCCAGCGCCGCCCCCAAAGTCCGTTCCACCTCCAACAAACGCGGCCCCGTCGGAGTCGGAGGCCTGGACTGTTGTGGAGCGACGCCGCAGCAATAAAAAGAAGAAGGCGGCCAAAGCGGTAGCCACAACAGCCACGCCCCCAAGTTCGTCCCAGAAAGGACGCAAGCCGAGGAAGAAGCGCAGAAGGAGGGCGAAGAATAGGCTCGCCCCCCCTCGCTCGGCCGCGGTCCTGGTCACTTTGTGGCCGGAGGCAGAGAATTTAGGGGTGACCTACGCCGACGTTCTCCTCAAGGCCAGGAAGGAGGTGTCGCTCTCAGAGTGCGGCATCTCCGACCTGAAGGTGCGGGCCACCTCCGGGGGCCCACATCTGTGTGGAGGGCGTCCGTGTCAGGGTGGGGACCCAAATGAAATACCTGGGCCTCATCCTGGACGAACGCTGCGGTTCGAGCCCCACTTTAAGGGGCTCGGACCGCGGATAGTCGGGGCGGCAGGGGCCCTCGGGCGACTCCTCCCCAACAGGGGGGGGCCGGGTGGCGCCTGCCGCCGCCTCTACATGGGGGTCATTCAGTCCATGGCCTCCTACGGGGCACCGTTGTGGGTGGACGCCCTCAGCGCCACCAATATCCGAGCGCTGCGTAATGCGCAGCGCACCGTGGCGTTGAGGGCGATACGAGGATACAGAACGGTGTCCTCGGCAGCGGCTATGGTGCTGGCTGGCCCCCTTCCCTGGGAGCTGGAGGCGCAAGTGCTGGCCGCCGTTTACGAATATATGGCGGCCAAAAAGCGGTCAGGGGAGCTTCCAGCTCCCAGGGAAATAGAGGCGAGAAGAAAGTTAGAGAGGAAGTTAAAGATGGAGAGGTGGAAGCAGGACCTGGCGGACGCGCAGTACGGCAGATACAATACCGACGCCGGCCGCCCGGTCCTGCTGGAGTGGTGCAATAGACGATGGGGCTCCCTGACGTTCCGTCTGGTGCAGGTGCTGACCGGGCACGGGTGCTTCGGTTGGTACCTGCACCGCATAGCGCGCAGGGAGCCAACAGCCGTATGCCATGAGTGCGGCGTTGACCCGGACACCGCGCAGCACACGTTGTCTGAGTGTGCTGCGTGGGAGGAGCAGCGCCGTATTCTGGCTGCGACGGTAGGAGGGAACCTCTCGCTGCCGAGCGTGGTCGCGGCCATGCTCGGTAGCGAGGATATGTGGAACACAATTGCCTCCTTCTGCGAGGAAGTCGTCTCGCAGAAGGAGGCGGCGGAGAGGGCCCGCAAGAACGATCCGCTAAGCGGCCCTCTCCGCCAAAGGAGGACAGGCAGGAGGAGGCGGCAGTTTGACCGCCTCCTCCCGCCACCGTAGCCGGACCTAGGGACAGGTGGGGCTGGGGCCCCACCTTCCCATTGCACAGGTCCGGCAGACGAGAAGGAGACGGCCGGTGTGTACCCGGCTGTCTCCTTACAAGGCGAGGCCCGGCGGCGGCACTTCTGTCGCTGGGCCACACCGCTGGGGCGGCACGATGAAGTCTACAGAGATCTCGTGCCGCCCCAACAATAGCGGAAGACGTACACCGTGGGGTTTTGTTCGTGCGAGTCGGACATAACCCACCGGGAGGGTGGGTATCCATAAGGGATTTCCCCACGTTAAAAAAAAAAAAGGTTGTTATGCTGATGATACAGTCATCTACGCCTCTGGCTGGCGGCCGAGTGATCTCAGAGACCGCATCGAAGAAGCCGTTAGCACACTCGGTGATTGGTATCTTCGATGGCACATAGGTATAAACCCCGATAAGAGTGCCGCGATACTCTTCGATCCTAGGTATCGCGATAATAAGCTGAAGGCCATAAGGCTATACGATTCCGAGATACTTTGGACGACCGAGGTCAAGTATCTCGGCGTCACTTTAGATGGGCATTTAACTTTCGATCCTCATATTAAGAGAATGCGAGACAAAGCCGCCATGGTTTTGGGTCGCCTCCATTATTTACTTTGTCAGAAGAACAAACTGTCCCTCAGACATAAGCTCACAATCTATAAGACTTGTATTCGTCCGGTATTGACGTATAGTTGTCCGGTTTTCGCCCACGCGAAAAATCTAGATACGCTTGAGGTTTTGCAGACCCGGGCTCTGCGTAAAATCACCGGTGCTTCTTGGTTCGTCCGGAAGGCGGATCTCCATAGGGACCTGGAGATGCCGTCCATCTGGGCGTATATTAAATCACTTACCAGTAGCTATTTCGAGCGAGCCGCGATTCATCCCAGTCCGTTAGTGGTATCCGCCGCAAATTACAAACTCGTACCCAACGCTGGGCGATATAGAAAACGTCCGCGACATATTTTTACCGATCCTCCCGACTATATCACGTCAGCGAACGATCAGTACCAGCCTGTCCCTCGTAACAGAGCGTGCTCACGCCCAAGCCCGCGTAACCACAGATCGCGCCGCCGCGGTCTGGGGGTTAATTTCGCTCCCGCACACCCGTTTAGGTTTCCCACGGCAGCGGCTCAAGCCTAGGTTCGTTCCCTCGGTAGGGAGCCCTTGAGTGCGTTGCTTGCGCGATACGGTGACACACCCATACATCACTGCTACAACACTACATGATCACCTCCACACACGTGCACGCCGACACGCTACACATCTTGGTGGAAGGGTTATTTTTGTTAAATTTTTTTCCCTTATCGAACTGAAAAACTCTCAAAATTTTTCGATAAAAATATATGGAGAAGTTGTTGAGGCGGATATGCTTGGTACACATACACGTTTCAACAACTCAAACATATATGAATAGTTAACTAGGTTAGCTAAGTTAGGTCGCGATTTTTGCATGCAACGGGCAACAGCCAAGCCGAGGTGTGCCGTGCACCCTTGAACTGGTTGCCATTATAAAATCGGCTGAGTGCCTTAAGCGCTCGCCTTAGTAGTCCGGTGAAGCTGTTAAGACCTTGCTAGGTCAATAGCGTAGTCAGTTCGAGAAAGGTGAACGATGGTGGCGTCTGGAAATGACGCCTCTCTCTGTTTATCCACCAATAACGAATGTTTGTAAAAATATGCATTATGAAAAAATGAACAGGATCGAGTATCTTGCTGGTTCTTTTTGATGACTGGGTTGTTTTTCCGAACCGATGGCAGATTTGACGCTCATTAGCTCCTTTTCAGGGCCTAAAATGAATAAAAGTATTTTTGAGTATTTTTTGTCGAATTTTATCATATCGCAAATTGTTGTATTCTTTATTTGGCTATATGACTACTTCACAAGAATAAACAATACACAGTGATATACTTTATATATAGCGTATCATAATTTTCCATATGTATTCATATATACGTATGTATTAGCCATATACAAGTTGTATAAAAAACTTTGACGATGTTTTGATGTTTCTATCGTGTCGATGTTTTAACCGGAATGAAGTTTGCCCATTGATATTATTAGAAGACTAGCTTCTGCCCGCTACTTTATCTACGCGGAATAGTTAGTTTAACATTAATTTAACTTTTGTAGTTTAACTTAAGTAATACGTACATTAATACCAATTTTGAAACATTGCTGCTCTGCTCCTATTTGTTTTAGCGTGATGATGTAGCCTTCCTCGATAAATGAGCTATCCACCACTAAAGAATTTTTCATATCGGACTAATAGTAGCTGACATTGGCACGTTCCAGTAACAAGCTCATCAACTTTATAACATTAGTATATATTTTCCATACCGCAGAACGATTTTGAGAAATAAATACTTATCTTATAGTAAATAAATCTTGTGTATAATTTTGTTCGCATTTATTTATACCTATTAAACACATTACATAAATCTATTAAACACATTACATAAATATTTACATCGTTCGATATAAGATGCGCGGAGAGTAACATGGCTTCTATTTATGTAAATACTTGATTCTATCCCTACATAACTTTTCTACAGCTTGTTATCTATAAAAAAGCGGTTATTTATATGTAAATTCTACATATAACGGGTTCAATTATATTGCTATATGTAACAGTACTGTTAATGTCGTTTCAAACCCTTGGGGAATGGTGAAGAAAAACAGCATTTTCCCTTTTCAGGACTGTAATACTGCAAAAGGACATCTTAGAAAAATTGTCTTACTAGCCAGACCTTGAAATATATTTTTTTCAAACTAACATCACTATTTTCTAAAGATTCACATTACTACAAAGCCTCTGAGCGTAGAATAAAATCTACACAGATATTCTACAGATAACTCCGCGTCACTTTACAACGTCCTTCAGAGGTTGTTTTCGATACAACGCTAGTAAGTGCTGGAACAATATACCATCGCCTATAAGATCTGCGACTAGTTTAATTACATTCAAAAACAAATTAAGAAAGTTTGTTCTAGACTCTCAGTCGAGTATCGAAAATTACAATTTGGACGTCTCCGCGATATAATCTCATTACCTTTTTTTCTTTTTTAATTCTTTGTTTATTCATTATTTTTTATAACACAGACATTTAATACTTTTTTTCTTATATGAATACCTACTTATATGCACGTACATATATATACGTAATAAACTGCAGAATTTATAGAGTTATTATAATATTTTCATCATAGCGTTATTATTATTATGTATATAAACCCACTTGTCCACAATTGAAAATCAGCGCTGGGGTCATTTATGAAGATGACAGCCAGCACATGCTGAATTGTGCGCCATTGCAGTTGTACCATGGTACAATAATCCTGATATTTTTGACGTGTATTGTTAATTCTTTTTTTATGTTATCTACATCTTTGTAACTCTGATATACTACTATTGTATTTTGTCCATATGTTTACTGCAATAAATATATTTTCTTTTTCTTATTTTTTTTAATGTAATTTTTTTAATTCATCTCCGTCGTCTATAGACACTTGCAACACCAGGGGAGTCGCAAGTGCGTTACCAGTCTGTATTTAGGAAAAAGGGTATTGGGTGGGAATGAGGGAACGCCGAGGGGAGGGAAGATGGGCCTCCGGCACTCTCACTGACCGAACGTGGAGTAACAGTGCAAGCACTGTTACTCCACGTTGGTTTTCTGTGAGAAGGTGGTACTACTCCGGACAAGCGACCCATTCATCCTGAATCCTGTAATAGTTTTAGCGTGGCTTTACCACCTATCACCTATTGGACTCATAGGCCTTTACTGTTTCACTGGGTTACTAAGGCGAGCGTTTAAGGCACTCAACCGGTTTTATACGACAACCAGTTTAAGAGTGCGCCCTTCAGCTTGGACTGTTGCCTTGTTATGCAATATCGCAAATCTAATAAGCTAAGCTAATTAGCACACAATTCAATCAACAAAACGAAACAGGAAATGTATTACAGATGCTCAACGCAACTCAACAAATATAATATTTGTTTTTATTTCTTATGATATATTCGAAATCATTATAATTACTACAAAATGCTTCAAAATAATATTGAGATATATATATTAATTATTATTATTATTAAATGATATTATTTCTCTATTCATTTAGTAAGAGAGACGAGGAAAAATTAATTTAAAATATATTACCATCATAGCGACTCGCTTAGCAAATTATAGTAAACAAACCTTTTCCATGAAGAAATGTACCAACTTGTATAGATTTCTTGGAAATAAATTTTGCTTCCTACATCAACGTGTCATATGACGCAAATAGCTTCAATGTCAATGCTAATGTACGTAATTTGAATATTACTCCTTGAAAAATTTTAAGTATACAATATTTTTGCAATGAATTTTCTTGTCGCACGGTAAGTATAGGGGATAGGCGAAAAAAAGTGTCAGATGTTTCTATCACGACCCATTATGTGCGCTTATTGGTTCAAAGGCAGTCAATAAGCTTATAAAAACCTCACCTTTTATACCTACCAACATATATCTCTGCATCATCTAATGGTTGACTGGCAGAGAATGTCTTCTGCATTAAGTCCGCCATTGCGTATTTAACACACAATGTGTAAATAAATAAGCTCGCAGTTGTAGTTGGTACACGGGGTGCGCTTCAACTATTTCGTAGCATATTGTATTATCTGATGAAATTAATAATAAACTAGCTATGCCCGTAACTTCGCCCGCATGGAACTTAAAAAAACAGTCATTAATAAAATCATCTGATTGTATAAAGTTTATTTTGGGGTGTAAGGGGTGTCAAGTAACATCTTAAGACTTGAGACACCCAAGCCAACCTCATCTGCACGTGGTGCACCCTGCAGATCAACGCGTGTTGTTAAAAATACAATTACTTTTGATAGAGCAATCCGATTTTAATGAAACAAAGATTAAATGTTACTCAAGGATATGTTCTATGATTTTCATATAGTTATATAGCGAAATCAGTACTTTATCAGTCAAGGGTATTTAAAGAAACAGACAGACATTTTTTTTTATTATTGAATTGCACTTAAACTAGTCATCGACAACATTTTTTTTTTTCAGAAATTACACAATAAATTGCGTATTTTCATAACTCGAAATAATATATTAATTACTAAATTTCCTACCATTCCTTCAATTCATTACTTACTTTTACATTTCATTTAATTGCTCTTAGACGCTATTTTAATAAAAGATAGATTCTGAATCTAGCAATTTTATTCTAGTATTAAATAATATAAAATAAACATACAAGAAATAATTTTACTTATAGTTTCTTATACACCGTGACTGTTTAAAGAGTGACAACCTTCAATGGTGTGTTACTTCATGGTCACATGTAACATACAAAATAATAATACCAAAAAAATAGTAATAAACAACGAAGAGAACTTAAGTTAAAGTTTGTTCTAAGACCCTTAAAACTATGGATACAAATTTAAATAAACCTAGATTAAATGAGCAGTGACAAAACCTGCGAGCGGCGTCTCGGAGTTTATAACCTTCGATGATAAAACGCCCTTTTGTTTGCTCAAACTTTGAATAATTATCCTTTGTTAGTTGGTTGGGTTCATTTCACTTTTACAACACCCGACGGTCATAGACACTGTGCTTTAACATAAACGGGTAAAGGATTGTCTATATTTTTTGTATTTTCTAGATTTATTAGGTCAAATATTAAGCACCTATTTTTTAAATTGATTTAGAACGAGTGTTGAGTACTGAGTATTCTGTAAAAATATTGCTAACGAGTAACCAGTCACCCAGTATATTCTCGTTATTGGGAATATTTAATCATTACATATCGTTTATATGAATAAAATGACAGAGGACGGGCTGTCGTTGTGCACGTATCATTCACAATATACCAAAGACAGTAGTAGTAATAATATTCGTCCAACAGAACAGGCGAAGGAATTAATCCATACTGCCAATTCTGAAGTTGTCAATATAATATGTGGTTCTTGTATATTCTGTAGTGAGTTGTATTCTATGTTCATGTTAATATAAAGGCAAACGCGCCAAATCTTCTATATAATATTTCGTAAATTTTTAAGCATCTTTTGTATCTTAACTTTCAAGTCGTTTCTTTTGCCAGTTCTGAAGTTCTTAATACGGATAGATCTTATGTATTCTTTAGTCTGTTTTCGTCTATATTCAAGCTAATGTAAAGGCATAAGTGCCAAATCTTCTATTTAATATTTCAGACATTTTTTATCTTATTAATCTTCGAATAATCATTAAAAAATGTTCTGATATCTCCAAGTGTTGAGTTGATAAAGTCAAAGTTAGGTTTAAAATTATCAGGACAAGTTAGGAGATCGATACTCAAGTAAAGCGTATTCGGTTATTTCAACATTATAACTTTTTTTTTTTTCAAATTACTACGCTATTGACCCAGCAAGGTCTTAACAGCTTCACCGAACTATTGAGACGAGCGCTTAAGGCACTCAGCCGATTTTATTTTGGCAACCAGCTCAAGGGTGCACGGCACACCTCGGCTTGGCTGTTGCCTGTTGCATGCAAAATCGCGACTTATCTAGCTAACCTAGCTAACTATTCATATATGTGTGAGTTGTTAAAACGTATATGTGTACCAAGCATACACGCCTCAACAACTCCTCCATATATTTATTATCGGAAAATTGAGAGTTTTTCAGTTGGATAAGGGGAAAAAGTAAACCCTTCCACTTTCATGTGTAAGCGTGTAGGCGTGCACGTATGTGGGGGCGATCGTGTAGTGTTGTAGCAGTGATGTATATTTGTGTGTCACCGTATCGCGCAAGCAACGCACTCAAGGGCTCCCTACCGAGGAATCGAACCTAGGCTTCAGCCACTGCCGTGGGAGGCCTAATCGGGTTTGCGGGAACAAAATTAACCCCCAGACCACGGCGGCATGATCTGTGGTTACGCGGGCGTGGGCGTGAACACGCTCTGTTTCGAGGGACAGGCTGGTACTGATCGTTCGCTGACGTGATTGAATCAGGAGGGTCGGTAAAAATGTGTCGCGGACGTCTTTTATAACGCGCAGCGTTAGGTACGGGTTCATAGTTTGCGGCGGATACCACTAAAGGACTGGTATGATTCGCGGCTTTTTCAAAATAGCTAATCGTAAGGGATTTTACGTACGCCCAGATAGAAAGGATCTCTAGGTCTCTATGGAGATCGACTCTCCGGATGTACCACGGGGCACCGGTCACTTTACGTAAAACACGATTTTGGAGAACCTGCAGCTTATGAAAGTTATCTTTGGACATTTGCGCAAAAATGGGGCAGCTATATGTCATCACGGGACGGATACACGTCTTATACAAAGTGAGCTTGTGTCTGAGGGACATCTTACTCTTATGACAAAGCAACGGATGGAGGCGACCCAAGGAGGCGTATAGCCTGATGGGCTCAAAGTTATTTGCGCGTTTCGTGGGATCGAAGAGTGTTGCGGCACTCTTATCGGGATTAACTTCTATGCGCCATCGAAGAAACCATTCACCGAGAGTACGAACGGCTTTTTCGATGCGCTTCCTAAGAACAACTGGGAGGTTCCTGAGTGCCAAGAGTGCGCGCGCACTTGACGCACCTGGGGCGGAGGTGACAATTCCTCACCGAGTGACCATAACACTGACAATTATGGCACTGCGACGGGGTATGTGTCTTGCGTGGGGGCCCGACGGTGATACCGTTAAGATCACACACAGAAGTGAGGTTAAAAATGGCCTTGCCCTCCTGAGTGCGGTCGAGGAGGTCTAAAACCATATTATAAGGGGCACGGGTACGTGGGTGGTACATCCGGTGTACCTCTCGCACTGGAAAATTTTTCTCCTTAAGGGTGACTGTGACGTCTTCAACTGAGATTTCAGCCGGGACGCGACGAAGCACTACACGCAGGAGGCGTTCCTCCTCGAGAGCAAAGGTAAAGTAGGCTAACTTAGCTTCCCGGAGGAATTTAGTCAGGTCGCGAAAGTCTTTGATCGTAGGGACCTTAACTTGAATGCCCGCCGAGGTGTTGAGGGCGGACATATAATTAACTTTAAGTATATTTAACCTATTCGAGATGGAAGTCCACTGGGACTTGTCCTGAATAGTAACCGGGGGCGATGGGCGGGGCTTTTTAGTCGCTACTACGGAGTCCGTAACGTCGACTTGAGAGAGCGAGACAGAGTTAGCTCTGCTTGAGTGCGGTTTTATGGCTACCGGTGTAACCGTGGCGGGCGCCCGAGCGCCATTTATGTTACGTACTAATTTCTCGGCTGGGCATCTGGTACCCGAGTCCGAGTCGGACGAGCGTGACGCGGGGCGAGACTGTTGTTTGCACTTTTGGTGCGAGACAACTGTGAAATTTTCGTTATTATTTTCCAGCGCTAAAAACGCGGTATTCGCAGACGTGGAAGGCGCGGCGGGAACGCCTATATCTAGCTCCATCTCGGAGCCGGCCTCCGAGCTGGAGCTCGGTAACGGAGCTCCATCCGCCGGGTTCAACGATAACTTCGTTGAATCTAAAAGCGCGAACATATTTGTTGTTGCTACGCGGGGCACATACTGAGCGTCATCCGAGGACGGGAGACAATGTCGCGCGAGAATGGCGTCGACGACGCTTTCGTCGACTCCATTCGCGAGAAAATCATCGCGAAGACCTAATACAAAGGCATTATTGTTGGCCATTTTCTGGCTTGAGGAGGACGCGAACCAACCTTCCTGCCTTTAGGGCAGGGGGGCATACCAAACGAAAGACTACTGAACTATCCCGAGTCCGGATCAAGAGAGTAGTTTAAAACTTACGTGAGCGAGACAGAGGAAAAGGCTATACAAATAAACAGACAATAAGAAGTAAATAAATGTATAAAGAAATGACTGAGGTATTAAAGAAATACGTAAACAAATAGACAAATAAACTAGCAAACAAATAAATATACCAAGCAATAAATAAACAGTATGGAAAGGTCTCACTCAGTTCCAGGAAACAGAACGCAGGTGTAGTACAGATTTACCGAACGAAACAATGAAAACGAACTGTTACATCCCTATACACTATGCACCTAAGGCGCATTCAGCATTTTAATATACACACATCAAAAAAGTCTAAGCAACATGCGTGATATTACAAATTTTACCATTTATATTAATTAATTTCTAAGTATTTACTCAAACAAAGTGCGTAGGTAAGTAAACTTTTTTGTTATTGATGACATACTGGCTGGTTGTAAAAAAAAATTTCATTATGTTTTGTTTTTTCATAAAATTCAAATGACTGCGAATTTGTTTGAATTTAAGTGCGTTTTAATTGCTACGTTTAGTCTTGATTTTATAATTTTACCAACCATAATTATAAAATCAAGTTGCGACAAAATTGAATTGTTAGATATTCTTTACGGCATGAAGCGACGTCATTTGATGGCAGATGAAATGCAAAGAGCTGTAGGGATGTTGCAAGCGGGAAGTAATCAATTTCAGGTATCTCGGACATTTTGGCATTCATAGAAGTGTTATTTGTCGTCTTTGGCAGCGCTACAATAATACAGGAGAACCCGCTGAACAGCATCTAGGCCGTAAAAGGAGTACAACCACTCGGCAAGACCGGTACATACAACTGTCTGCAAGACGCCAGCCGATGTTAACCGCTCGAGAGATAACTTTGAGGCTACAAATTTCAAGTGGTGTTGATGTAAGTCCTCAAACTGTGCGAAATCGACTGCATGAGTACGGCCTACGAGCTCGACGCCCAATCTGGTGTAGAGAACGCATAACATGGACCCAGGAACAATGGGATAAAATTATGTTTACCGATGAGTCGCGATTCGAGTTTAAGCCTGATACAAGAAGGGTGCGATTGTATCGTCAGCCCGGAAATACTGAAAGGCTCAGGTGCGTTCAGGAAGTTAATCCATACAGTGGCTCAACAGTTATGTTATGGGTGGGTATAATGAAGAACAGGCGAACTGAGCTCGTTTTTGTAAATGGAAACATGAATGCTAAAAATTACATTGAGGATATTCTCAGACCTTATGTCTACCCATTTGCACAAACCTTTGGCTCCGATTTTAGGTTAATGCATGACAATGCGCGTTCACATACAGCTCGGCGAACCAGTGAATACTTTGCAACGGAGAATATCCGGGTATTGCCCTGGCCTGTACAATCGCCAGATCTCAACCCCATCGAGCACGCATGGGACATGCTACAGAGACGTGTTTTCAAGGATTTGGACGGAGCGACAACAACCCAACAGCTGAAGGATTTGCTACAATTCCATTGGGAGCGAATACCGCAAGATGACATAAACAGTCTAATTAATTCAATGAATAATCGTTGCCGACAAGTTCTGAATAGCAGAGGAGACCATACTTTGTATTAAATTGTTCTATTCTTTCACAATAAATACATTTTCTTTAGAAATTTCATTTTGTAAAAAAAAGTTTAGTTTCTTATGTATCTTAGTTTCTACAGTATATTCTAATATTGTTCATTTCTGTTATTGAAAGAACTTATAAAGACAACAGCTGTTATTTTTACATCATAGAACCCTAAAAATATTATTTTAAAAATAAAATACAACGTTATAATGTGAAGAACCATCCTAAAATTTAAATTAGTTCATGTTGCTTAGACTTTTTTGATGAGTGTATGACGCTGTTTTGTCAAGTGCAATATTGCAAGTTATGCATTTTTAGTTTACCTATATATGAATTCATTTTAATAAAGTAGTCTTGACTTAAACCTCGCGGAGTACGGCACTGTCCGCTCTTTACAAAATTCGGGAGTCAGTGAATATAAAATAAGACTGTATATTTTCTCGAAATATATATATCTTAACACAAAGGTGTAATTTAATTTTTTTAAAAAGGAAAACCAGAGAGGCCGCCTAACAAATAAATTGGTGTCAGAAGTGGGATGTCAGAGAGGTCTAACGACTTAGAGTCTTTTTAAGACGCTGACATCCAAACCCAGGCACTCTGGCATAATTCCTTCTGGTCGACAATAAGTCTTGGCCCAAGGCTAAGCCTGCATCAGATACACCAGGTGTAGTGTTTAACAATAAATGATAACACAATTTACGTAGAAACACTTTACTTAATTCTTATATTACAGATTTACAGAACGTAGTAAACTCTTATCGCTAACACGAGAAAGCACACACATTTTACTCCGGAAGTCTCTGAGTGACACAAGCTAGTGTTGCCACTCTGTTACACCTTTCCCCAGCTTCACACTCAGCCATTATAGTTATTACCCAACATATTATTGAGGTCGAACATGATATGATGTCCTGGTATAAGAACATCCATCGTTACTGTCTACAATATTATACGACCTGAAGTTGTTACTATTAACAATTTTTCATTTTATCCATTTATTATTTTTAGGATCTTTCATAAACCATACGTATTGCCCCACTATAAAGTTTCCTTTACCTATTACATTTTTGTTATAGTTTTTCTCATTTCTGTTTCTAACTTTATTAAATTCTGAAGCTACATTTGTATTTATTTTAGGTTTTAGATATTGATAAGTAACAGGAATTTTAGTTTTTAAATTTCTATTCATCATTAATTGAGCTGGTGAAAAATTTGTTCCTGAAACTGGAGAAGATCTATACTGAAGTAATGCTACTCTGATATCCGTTTTATCTTCCATACATTTACTTAAAATTTTCTTTCCTATTTGTACTGCTCTCTCGACCATGCCATTAGATTGTGGATATCTAGGACTTGAAAAATTAAACTTAAAACCCCATTCATTAGCAAACATTTTACATTCTTTAGAATCAAATGGTACATGATCCGATACTATCTCTGATGGGACACCGAACTGTGAAAAAATCTCTATTAATTTATCTATTACACTACAAGATGACTTACTATGAATTAATTTTATATCCAACCATTTAGTTGTATAATCATATATAACTAAATAACTTTTCTTTTTAAACTCCATAATATCTACTCCTATCTTTGAAAATGGTAGATCTGGAATGCTGTGTGATAAAAGTGGTTCTTTTATATTACTGTTTTGGTATGTTTGACAAATAAAACATTTCCTTACAAATTCTTCTATGTGTATATCTATTTTTGGCCAATAATATAAACTTCTAGCTACTTGTTTCATTTTAGTAATACCCAAATGTCCCTCATGTAACTATTTATTAGCGATAAACGTAATGATTTTGGAATTACAAGTCTATCATTCACGAAAATTAAATTATTATCTATTGTAATATTCTCTCTGAATTTAAAGTAATATTTAATTGAATCATTAACCTTTGTAATTTTTTCTGGCCACCCATTTCTGACATAATCAAATAATTTAAGTAATTCTTCGTCTTTACTTGTCTCTGATATTAATTCTTGCTTTTGTTTATCAGAACATTGCAAATAAGAAGACAAACCCACACAGTGGATAACCTCATACATATATATATCGTCTATTTCTGTTTCATTAAGATATGAACGAGACAACAAATCAGCAACATGCATCAATTTACCTTTTAAATATTTAAAATCAATATTATACTTTAACAATTTTAATTTTAACCTCTGTAGTCGTGTTGATGGTATTTCATGAATGCCTTTTTTTAACAGTGTTTCCAGCGGTTTATGATCATTAAAAATTGTGCACTTTCTACCATAAATATAGTAATGAAATTTTTTCGTAGCCCAAACAACACTTAGTAATTCCTTTTCAATTTGTGAAAAATTCTTTTCTGCTGTGGTTAAACTTCGCGAGGCGTAACTTACTGGTTTGCCACCTTGCATTAAACAACATCCTAAGCCATCTTTAGATGCATCACACTGAATGGTTATAGGTAACAAACTGTTAAAATTTTGTAATACAGGTGCTTGACTTATACATTTTTTAATTTTGACAAAATTATTTTCATGTATTTGTGTCCATAACCATTCAGTTTGTTTTTTTAACAACATTTGCATAGGTGCCGCCATTTCAGCTAGCCCTGGTACGAACCTGCGTAAATAATTTATCATTCCTAAAATGATCTGTAATTCTTTTTTATTGTTTGGGCTTTTTAACTCTATAATGGATTTAATTCTATCCGGATCTATTTTCATACCATCTTTTGTAAATATGTGTCCCAAATATTTAACTTCATTTACTTTATATTGAAATTTGTTTTTATTAAATTTTACATTACATCTTTTAGCACGCTCAAATACTTGGGACAGTATTCTGTCATGTTCATTATCATTTTCAGCAGATATTAATAGATCATCACAGAAAATAACAACACCTGGAATATCTCCAAAAATATTTTCACTATATTTTTGAAAAATTTCTGGGGCTATTGACAAACCAAAGGGTAATCTTAGAAATTTATAGCAACCAAAGGGACTACTAAATGTACAAAGCTTAGTTGAGTCATCTGTTAATTTAATATTGTAAAAGCCATCAGATAAATCTAGTACAGAAAATACAGACTTATTACATAATTTTGTTACTATTTCCTCTAATGTTGGAATCAAGTGATAATTTCTTATTAAAACTTTGTTCAACTCCTTAGGATCTAGACATATTCTAAGACTTTTATCAACTTTTTCTATTACCACTAGATTGCTTACAAAACTATCAGGATGTTCGAACTTTTCAATAATCTGCTGTTCTTCTAAGATTCTAAGTTTGTTAGCTAATCTTTCTTTCAGTGCATGAGGTACTCTGCGAGGAGGTTTTACTACTGGTGTGGTTCCAGGCTGAGTGTGGAGCTTTAAGGGTGTTTCAAACTGTCCAATACCCTGAAAAAGTTCATAATATTTTTTAATAATTATATCTTTACGTTTATTATCAACACTGTTTACAGTTTTTAACAATTTTAGGCTTCTAAGTGAGCTTAAACCTAGTATTGGTTTTACACTTTCTTTTACAATTATAAACTCAGTATTATTTATTACACCATTTATTACTATTTCTAAGAAAATTTTTCCTAAAGGATATAAATGTGACCCCCCAAAAGCTTCTAAAACAATTTTAGTGTCAGATAAAATTGGTTTTTCCACATTTAATATTTTCTTTAACTCCTCAATTGACAATATATTTACTTGTGCACCCGTATCACATTTAAAATCAACAAGTTTATTCTTAATGAAACACACCATTCATCATTAGTCTTTGATGTCTTACCTATGTTGTGACAAATTTTAATTAGTCATAAATCATGAATACTATTGCTATTTTCGAGCCCTTCTTTATCAACATAATCAATTTGTCTAATAACTTTGCATCCAATTTTAAAGTGGTTTAACTTATGACATTTTGAACACACTTTACCAAACGCTGGACAGTTACGTTGTTTGTGCCACGTCCCACATTTTTTACAATGATATGTGTTGTGTTTATACTTATCTTTTGAAGCACTTGCTTGAATAACATCCACTATTGTGGACTGTTGTTGTAATAGTGTAGATTGCTCTCGCGACATTTCATGAGCTCTGCAGATATCTATTGCCTTTTGTAATGTCAAATCTCCAATTTCTAACAATTTTCTTTGTAGATGAGGATCTTTAACCCCAATAACTATACGATCTCGCAGCATTCGTTCTTCTAGATCTTTATAATTACAATTTTTTACCATTTTCCTTAGTTCACTATAAAATTTGTCGAAATTTTCTGCCTCATCTTGGATTTTTCTATTAAAATTGAAAGTGTTTATCACTTCGTTTTGGATTGGCGAAAAATAGTCATCAAACGCAATTAATATTTGCTCGTATTTAGTCGTGTCCTCTCTTTTCAAAATATTGAAATATGTCTCTTGCCCTTCGTGACCAATGCAGTTTAACAAAATGGCCGCTTTCCTTGTATCCGCGACTCTTTCCAAGCCTGCTGCTGTTAAAAAAATCCGAAACTGTTGCTTAAATTTTTCCCATTTCACAAGAGAATCTAGTCCTGTACCTAATCGTAGAGGTGCTGGCATTCTATATTCAATACCTGCCATAACTTCGATTTCTCCTTCACCAAGCATGCTACTTAAAATTGTCTCACGAAATATCTTGTTTTTATTGTAATGGTTCTTCTCGACTGCGCCATGTAGTGTTTAACAATAAATGATAACACAATTTACGTAGAAACACTTTACTTAATTCTTATATTACAGATTTACAGAACGTAGTAAACTCTTATCGCTAACACGAGAAAGCACACACATTTTACTCCGGAAGTCTCTGAGTGACACAAGCTAGTGTTGCCACTCTGTTACACCAGGACGACGGTCAGTATCATTTAATACGTGAGCCCGCTCCACACACTTCACTGACGTATCCCTCTGATCGACGGTAAGACTTCGCCAAAAGCAAGCCCGCATCAAAATCTGGACAAGTTCAGTCTCCGATGGTCAAACTCATTCGCTCATAAACACATCGAGGTTCTCACGGATAACGCAGAATTCGTAGTATCGATTACGACCCCCTGGGTCGCAGATCAATTGACGCTACTACATTAAGGTCCTGAGGAAGCCGTTTCTGAAGAAATGTTTTTGAAAGTGATGTGTATGTCAATATTGTGAGTGATAATTTTTTCTATATTCTCTGTGTCTTTAAAGTAATTGACTCAATTTTATTTTATTACTATTTTCATGTGTAAAAACAATTAAGAATATTCAATATTCAATCAATTTCTATCTTTTTCTAGATCTTTTAAAATTTATGAAAATTATTTATTAATTAATCATTTTGTTTAATTTAAATATTTTATATTTTTCTTTATACACATTGAATATTCTCAGTTTCTATATTTGTTTGCATTTTGTTTTGAAACGTATTTCATAAATAAATAGGTAACATTTAATGCCACCTAAAAAACATATAATTGAAGTAGACCAAGAGTCCAATTCATCAGACTCATCAATAAAAATTTCCAAACAAAAATCTAAAATTGCCGAAATAGTCACTCTTTCCGTTCTAACAAAATTTATAAAACCCTACAATGGTGATCGCGAAAATTTACCAGATCTTCTTACAAACTGTGACAATGCCATTTCTTTAGCAACAACGGAACAACAAAATTTCTTATGCAAATTCATTATATCTCAGTTAGAAGGTAAAGCCCAATTGGCTTGCTGTTTAAAACAATTCACAAATTGGAATTAAATTAAATTATTTTAAAAAAATTCATTCGGTGAGAAAAAACATGCCTCACATCTTTTGATCGACTTACAAAACTGTAGGCAACTCAGTTCAGAGGATGTTACAAAATATTCACTAAGAATTGAGCACATCTTAACAAGAGTAATATCTGATATTCATTATAGTTGTAAAAATGAAAAAGAACTTGTTGGTCGTATAGCTGCTATGGAAGACCTAGCGCTTAACACCTTTATGTTAGGATTAAACCCTTTCGTATCAACCATCGTTAGGTGTCGAAACCCGGCCGATTTAAATGAGGAATTTAAATGAAACTTTTTAATCTTTCGAAATCTACTTTTAATAAACACCAAAAACATTGTTCTGTATGTAATAGATCAGGACATAATTCATCCGAATGCTTTAAAAATAAGAAAAATATAAACAAGTCTCAATTTCACATAAATCATATCAACCCTAATACTAATTCTTATTTGAATTTTAAAACGAAAACTTGCAATTATTGTAAAAATACCGGTCACACGATTGAGCAATGTCGCAAAAGGCAGTACACATGCAACGCCGCGAAAACACAAACAACGCGAAACACGATCCGATCACATCGCATAGTAACCATGTCAAATCGGTTCACATGTTTGATTCCAATAAAATAATTCAAGATGATAATTTAAACAACGGGATCTCGGGCACATGTCTACCGTGATCGTGTAATTATTTAAAGGACACGAATCCTAACTACTTATATACTAAATCTTATTCTTCTCAACAAAAAGAGTTGAGTCATGCTAATTCTTATACACCTCAGCTTACAGAGTTGAGTCTTACTAAATCTTTTTCACCTCAACGGAAACAGTTGAGTCATACTAAATCTTTTTCACCTCGACGGAAACTGTTGAGTCATACTAAATCTTACACTATATATAGATTATAAAACAGGTGATATGGTGTATCTTAAACACCATCATCGACTAAGAAAGGCTCTATCTCCTATATGGAAAGGCCCATATAAAATTATCAAGGTGCACAATAAGCACAACGTTACTTTACTCGTAGGACGAAAGCATATTAAATATCATATTAATGAAATGAAACCTGCTACGTCTTAAATATATAATTGAAACTTTTTCCTATTACTATTTCTTATTTTACTCTTATATTTTACTATTTCATTACTATATTTTATTTCAGAATGTTTTGCTATGGAATTAATGCCGAGTACAAGATTACTCCAGTTTCTCATAGTCCTGGAATATACTTTGAACCAATTACGCATATGAAATTTTATAATGATAATTGGAAAGTAATTACTCACATAGATATTGTTTCCTTAGAACCATATCTAAACAATATTGAAAGAATATTATATAAAACTCAAAATCTTTGTAATAAGATTTAATCCACTGATTTCAGTGAATGCAAAGACATTTTTAGTTCTACAGAAATCTTAGTTCAATCGAATTATGTAAAGTTACAATCTCTGTCTCATATTATTTCTACAAAATTACCAAGTAAGGTCAAAAGATCTCTAGAATTTGGTGGTGAAATTCTGAAATTTTTCTTCGGTACTTTAGATGCCGACGATGCACGAAAATACGATGCCGCAATCGAATCGTGTCGTAAAAGTGAAACGGAATTGTTTCATTTAATGAAAGATAATATTCATATCATCAAATCGACAATAAATAATTTCAATTCATCTATTTACAAACTTAATGAAAACGAGTTAAAACTTAACTCTCAAATTAATAATAAGAATAATATAATTTCTCAAATTTCTAATAGTGATAAGATATTCAGGTATATTTCTAAAATCAATTCTTTGCTTAATTTAATAGAAAGTTCTTTATTAGTTATTTCTAATCTTCTAGATACTACGTTAAACGCAATTTTATTTTCTAAGATTAATATTCTACATCCTAGCGTTATAAATCCAACAAATCTTTTTAATGAGTTATCTAAGCACAGCAATCAAATTAATAAGCGATTAGATTTTCCAGTACAACTGAGTATCGATAATATTTATTCTCTAATCGACATATCTAAACTTAGTTCCTATTTCTATAATAATAAGATTGTATTTGTATTACAAATTCCATTGATAACTCCGGACAGATACACTGTCTACAAAAACATACCTCTGCCTACACCTCATGATGAGTTACATGTAAACACATTCGCATTAATCCAACCTAGCAATTCTTATATCGGTCTAAGCGAAGATAGAATGCACTACGGTATGTTAAACGATTTAAATAATTGTAAGAAAATAAATAACGATTATTATATTTGTGAACTTACTTCTATATTTTCTAGTATAAGTAACGCTAATTGTGAATCCAAACTATTAACGGAAGTAGTATTGTCCTTACCTTCCGAATGTAATTCTAAGTTTTTATATGGTCATATAGATATATGGCAAAAACTAAAAAATAATATATGGATTTATGTTCAGTCAGATATAAGTAAACTGACTATCAAATGTAACGATGATATTACTGATCATTCTATTGTTGGCACGGGAATTGTCAAGCTTGCAGAAAATTTTATCGGATACTCTAAAACAATCCAGTTGTTGGCAACAAGCTCTGATTCTTTTATTGTAAAGTCTAATTTAGATATCAATTTCGATATAACAACTGATGATTGTTGTAACAAAGAAATTTTTAATAATACGTTACCATATCTATCTCCAATTTCATTATCTAAAATTAATTTAGATTCTTTAAAATATGCCATTCATAATATGGAAAATTTAGAAAGTGAATTAAATAATTTACAAAAAGAATCTCATTTTATCAAATATGGTTCCTATTATTCTACATTTACTTATATTTTAATAATTTGTTTGTTTTAGACTTTATAAATGTTTTAAATGTCGTTCTAATAACGCTGGATGCTCTATTCAAGT
Source organism: Antheraea mylitta (assembly GCA_014332785.1). Lineage (NCBI taxonomy): Eukaryota > Metazoa > Arthropoda > Insecta > Lepidoptera > Saturniidae > Antheraea > Antheraea mylitta. The sequence continues at coordinate 3,899,461 of JACEII010000026.1, read as the reverse complement.
TTTTAATCAATGTTATAATAACAAGTCAGTCAAACATAAACCTAAAATAAGTAATATTGTAGAGATGACTGATATTTTAACATCTGAAATCAATTAAATCTATGCCAGTCCTTCAGACAAATTACAAGTCATGCAATAAACGCATTACTGACATGTCAGCATCCAGACGGAATCTAAATTTCTAATTGTTTGTTTCAATATTTTAATATGTTTATTATATAGTTATTATAAGATATGATTATTCTCGGTTATTTGCTAATTTAATAGATTTAATATTTATGCTATTTCAATTGTTTTCTGTTGAATGAATTTTCAATTTCTATTTTCTTTATTATTGTGATGACTTCCTAATTTTGATCGTTTTCTAATTCTCACTTCGCTTCATCTTATCGTGACAAAGCTTCGTCAAAAGGGGGGGGGGGGCTGTTACATCCCTATACACTATGTACCTAAGGCGCATTCAGCATTTCAATATATGGCACTGTTTTGTCACGTGCAATATTGCAAGTTATGCATTTTTAGTTTACCTATATATGAATTCATTTTAATAAAGTAGTCTTGACTTAAACCTCTTGGAGTACAGCACTGTCCGCTCTTTACAAAATTCAGGAGTCAATGAATATAAAAATAAGACTGTATATTTTCTCGAAATATATATATCTTAACACAAAGGTGTAATTTAATTTTTTTAAAAAGGAAAACCAGAGAGGCCGCCTAACAGAACAGTCACAAAGCAATAACTGACGTCACTAACTCGCGAGTATCGAAATCGATGCGCTCCACCGAAGCGACTGCTCGCTTTGGCAGCCGAATCGGAACTCCTTCAACATTATAAAAAGTTACAGTTACAGTGCAGTTACAGTAACTTGTTACAACTTCCCTGGGAATTTTTGTGGCAACTCAGAATTCATGGTACGTGGTATTTTTTTTCATTCACTTCATTTATACATAATAAAGTAACCATATTTTATAAAACACCACTAACTTTACAGAATATAGATTAAAGTAACACAAGGTTAGGTAACCTAGAGGTGGACGCTCACGTCCCCAAACAGGAAGGGCGACCGCCAGCAAAACACCTGCACGTAAAAAAACAATAGCGTCATCAAAGGGTAAAGCGAGGGTTCTCCAGATTAACCTCCACCATGCTGTCGTGGCAACGGTGGTACTGGAGAAGTGCCTTGCAGAAGGCAATGCTGACCTCGCTCTTATACAAGAACCTTGGTTACGCCAAAATAAAGTCATGGGACTGAACACCGCAGGGAGCGTCTTAGCGCATAACTGTGGGACTAAGCCCAGAGCTAGCATAGTTTTTATCAAAAGAACTAAATTTTTACCTGTTCCAGAGCTCTGCTCAGACGACCTGGTTGCAGCGTATTTTAGTCTCGACGGGTGGCAGGGCCCGAAACTACTTGTGTGTTCAGCCTACCTACCTGGAGAGAAGATCAACCCAACAGAAGAGCTTGTGCGAGTTGTGGACTATGCCGTGAAATACAACGCTGAGCTATTGGTGGGCTGTGATGCCAATGCACACCATACAGTTTGGGGGAGTAGCAACATCAACGACAGATGTGAGTTACTTTACGATTTTATCACTTCTCACACTCTAGTAATTTTAAACAAAGGATGTAAACCAACCTTTGTAACACGCGCTAGACAAGAAGTTCTGGACATCTCATTCGCCAGAAAAAATTTTGCTAGGTACATAACTGACTGGCACGTAAGTGACGAAAAACCAATGTCTGATCACAGGCATGTAAAATACGAACTATTACACTCGCTACAAAGTGAGAACTTTATATATAGGGGCCCTAGGAATACTCATTGGGCATCTTATAGAGAGAAATAGGCCCTAAATCTATCAAGAAAATTGAGAGTCTAGAAGTGGCAACAACTGCTCTTACAACGGCGATTGTAGACGCCTTTGAGCGAAGTTGCCCTGTACGGCAAAATACCTCAACAAGACGAGTACCTTGGTGGAACAAAAAACTCATGAAACTGAGGGAAAACCTAGACACCTTTTTAATAGAGCCAAAAAGACTAAAGAATGGGAAGCGTATCAAGCGGCTCTAACCAACTATAACAAAGAAATTAGGAAAGCTAAGCGAGCATCCTGGAGGAAATTCTGTGAGGAAATAAATGATATGCCTCACGGAGCAAGAATTCACAAGGTGCTAGCCAAGGATAAACCTAATCAAATTGGGCTCCTCAAAAAACCAGATGGTACTTTTACTGCTAACGAAAAGCAGACTATGGAGCTTCTTACCTCAGTTCATTTTCCAGGCTCTGAGAGTCCTATGTCGCAAAGCGAATTAATGCCTCCCAAGGGTAGACCCCAATTGGAGGACTGGCGTAGAGCGACAGTAATCATAAGACCACAGAACGTGAAATGGGCTATAAAAACTTTTAAACCATAAATCAAGCGGTGAGGATGGAATACAACCTGTGCTTTTACAGCAAGGAATGGACATTCTAACACCGACTTTAGTCAAGATCTTCAGAGCTAGTCTTGCATGGGGATTTATACCTGAATCGTGGACAAAAGTATGAGTCCTATTCATACCTAAGGCCGGCAAGAAAGACTACGCTTTACCGAAGTCCTTCAGACCCATAAGCCTTACATCTTTTCTTCTCAAAACACTGGCGAAGATACTTGATAAATATATTAGGGAAGTGATATTGGTCACAAACCCTATATACGCTAACCAACATGCCTATAGCAAAGGTAAATCTACCGAAACTGCCCTGCTATGTCTGACAGACAAGATAGGAAAGGCATTGGAAGACAAGCAAATTGCACTATGTGCATTTCTAGATATTGAGGGTGCGTTTGATAACACCCCAATAAAAACTTTCATCCAGGGTCTCGTGATCAAAAGAGTAGATACCACTATCACCAAGTGGATCGAAGCAATGCTTACTCATCGAACAGTCAAAATGACATTACATGGCATAAATCATGAGGTGGTAACCACAAGGGGATGCCCTCAAGGTGGGGTGCTTTCACCCCTATTATGGACCTTGGTGGTTGACCAGCTCCTGCATAAGATGGACGAACTGAGAATAGACACCCAGGGCTATGCCGATAACCTGGTGGTGATTGTCCGAGGCTTCTGTCAAAGTACTATCTCGTACCTTATGCAGAAAGCATTACTTGCCATTCACAAATGGTGCAACGATAACGAGTTAAAAGTCAATTCAGACAAAACCGTATTGGTACCATTTACGAAGAAAAGGCGTCTTGACAAATTAGTAAACCCTACTTTAAATGGCAAGACAATTACCTTTTCAACAGAGACCAAGGTTTTGGGAGTAATTATAGACCAAAAATTAACTTGGAACAAACAGATTGATGCTTCAATTCAAAAAGCAAAATTAGCAATGGGTATATGCGGACGACTGGCTGGTAAACGCTGGGGTTTAAACCCTAGGCTGGTCATCTGGCTTTATACCGCAATAGTTAGGCCGACAATAACGTACGCCTGCGTGCTCTGGAGCGGTAAAACTAGCCAGTTAACTGTTAGAACCCGCTTAGCTTCGGTACAAAGGACAGCGTCTATCTTAGCAACGGGAGCTATGTCGACCTCCCCTGGAGCGGCTCTGGAAGCAATATTGAATCTTCTGCCCCTTCACCTTCATGTAGAAAAGGTGGCCAGGTCAACAATGCACAGAATGTACGTACAGGGAAGAGCGAAATGGCTATCCCTGTCCTTGAGATCCACACTGGACTCAGTGATAGAAAACCCAGTTTTAGGTATGATATCAGATATAAAAATACCTGAAACTAATTTTACAAAATTCTACACAGTAGACATACCGCCACGGGTCTCCTGGATTAACAGTGAAATAACGTGGAAATCGGGTAGCCTATTGTGGTATACTGATGGGTCCAAAATGGGACTTAACGTAGGCTGTGGTATCTATGGGGAGCGACCTAAGTTTAGGCATCACACTAACCTTGGTTGTTTCGCCTCCATTTTTCAAGCAGAAGTGTACGCTATTTTAGAGTCTTCTTCTTCCTAGCGTTTTCCCGGCTTAGTGCCAGGGTCCGCTTTCCTAATAGACTTCCTCCATAAATCTGCAAAAAGACTACGTTAACCATACAATTTATATCCACTCGGACAGTCAAGCAGCCTTACTGGCACTTGCTTCAGACTCAGTTGAGTCGAAACTTGTGTCAAATTGCGTGGCTGTATTAAACAGTCTGGGACAAAAAAACAGACTAATTTTGCGATGGGTTCCGGGGCATGCAGGCATTCATGGCAACGAAGTTGCTGATGAACTTGCAAGAGCAGGGGCTATGGGAATACACATCGGCCCAGAACCGTTTTGTTGAATACCCAAAAGCCTAGCTCTCTTGACCCTTAGAAGCCATTACAATCAAGAAGCTAAAACATTCTGGTATAACTTGCCAGGACAAAACCATTCCATGGAGCTCATCAGGGCATTTAACCAGCGATATGCTGATAAGGTCCTGTCACTCGGTAGGAATCAAATACGGGCTTTAGTGAGAGCACTCACTGGACACTGTTGTCTTAAAAAGCATTTGCACAACATTGATGTCCAGAGCACAAGAGAGTGCTGATTCTGTGATATTGCAGATGGGACCCCTAAACACCTCTTGTGCGAATGTGATCCACTAAAACCTACACGAAACCGGATTCTGGGAAAGCATGTTTTGCTTCCGGATGAGGTACAGATGCTCTCAGCCAAAAAAGTCCTGCTGTTCTTGAATACTATAGGACTAGGCGGAGAGCTTTAGTAACATGGAGCGATTACAATAGATCACTACTGGTCGCAGTGATACAGGACCATTAAAGGCCTGCATAGCCCCATTCTCTAGAATAAAAAAAAAATAAAAAAAAAACACAAGGCTATGAATAAAATATAAAATCCACTACATGACAGACTGAAATCTCGCCAAAAACTCAATACCAGAGACATTCGATTAAAATCCGCTAGTTTTACTTCTTACTCATTAGGTTTATATGTAAAACAAAAATTACCATGATAACTTAATTTAATATTACGTTAATTAAGTTTAAAATCTATGACTTACGTAAGCACTATGCGTTTAATGATGCTGTCTACATACGTAATAGCTTGTAATAATATTTACATATATTTACATATAAACGTATAATAATATTTACAATGAAATTTGACAAGCAAAGTATATTTTTCTATGATTTTTCTTCATAGATAAAATATGTTATTAAGATAATAAAAAACGCAGACGAAGGCAGGCTGCCATCAGCCGGGCGAAGGAAGCGGCATGGGAGGAGCTGCTATAAACGGCGGAGAGAGATCCTTGGGGGCACCCGTATCGGATCGTACGCAAGATGTTACGATCCTGGGCGCCCACGGCGACGGAGACCCTCCAGCCGGAGGTGGTGGAGAGGGTCGTGGGAGAATTATTCCCTGACCCTCCACCGCTTCCGGCTCCTCCCATGCCTCCGCCTCGGGCGGAAGTTGAGGTGGTGCCTGACCGTCCTCCCCCAATTACGGAGGAGGAGATAGAGCGAGCTGTCGATCGCCTCCTCAACCGGCGGAGAGCGCCCAGCCCTAGTGGGGTCCCGGGTCGGGTGCTCGGCCTTGCACTGGGCCATCTTGGGGGGTGGCTTCAGGAGCTGTTCGACCGGTGTTTGGCGGTCGGGCAGTTCCCGAAGCTCTAGAAGCTTGGGCGGCTCTGCCTGTTAGCAAAGGAGGGCCGCCCTCTGGACTGCGCGTCCGGGTATCGGCCCCTTGTCCTGCTGGACGACGTCGGGAAGGTGCTGGAGAGGGTCGTCTCTTTCCGAATCATCCAGCACCTGGAGGGAGTGAGGCCGAATATATCGGACGCGCAGTTTGGCTTCCAGACTGGGCGTTCCACAGTGGACGCCCTATGCCTTCTAAAGTCTCTATCGACGGGGGCGACCTCCCAAGGGGAGAGGATTTTGGCGGTGTTCTTAGACATCGCCAATGCCTTCAACAGCCTGCCGCACGGTGTCATACGGGAGGCTCTCCGATATTTCAGAGTGCCCCCGTACCTGCGGCGGTTGTTGGAGGCGTACCTGGAGGACAGGCAGGTCGTCTACGTCAATGGCGACGGACGGATGGTTCGGCGGCGGGGGGTTCCACAGGAGCGGCCCTGTGGAACTGGGCTACGACTGGGTGCTTCGCGGCGTGCTCTCATATGGAGCGCGCCTAATTTGTTACGCGGCATTTTGCCCAACTCTTTCTGCCACCGTAGCCGGACCTGAGGGGATGTAGTCGGGGGACTCATCCCCTTATTGCACAGGTCCGGCGGACGAGGGAAGGCGAATCGGCGGACGAGGCGGTGTGATGAGAAACTAAGATTATATGTCATTAATACTTCTAGTAGTCTGGGTATTTCAGTAGCATCTCTCAATTAATAAGAGCTTAAGTTAAATGTTTATATTGTTAGTAAGTTTTCTTAAGGTGATGACCGATGACAGCTCTCCCGATATCTCTCAACTAGGAAGGCACAGGGAACCTCCAAAAGTGCATGTTCCCACAAAGGATAACAGGGAAAGAAAACCTTTTTAAAAGTACCAAGGAAAACTATCTAGGTTTCATAAATATGTCTGTAATTTCCAAGACTACTGTTGCAGCTTGTTTAGATATTAGATAAAGAGACCAATTTGACTATTTTCATTGAATTAGGGAAATTCTTTATACATACACTAATTAAGTATATTTGCCAAATGTGATGAAATATTGACAACCAAGGACTGTACGACTATTATCAACATTCCCTGTGTCGTCGGTGTATTTGAAATGTAATAATTTCAAAGGCCCTATTATTTCACCCACATTAATAGATACAAAATTAAATTAGGAATGTATCGTTAACTCAGTTTTTTTAAGTACTGTGACACTTATTAATTATTAAGTTGTATTCTTTGTCACTCAAAATCAAAAACGCTTTATTCAATGAAGGCCCTGAGAAGGCGCTTATGAATGTCAAAGCTATCGCCTGTTCGCAAAAGAGAATCAAAGTTATCCAATATACTGACGTACTAAAAATACTCACACTGAAGCCATCACAGACCCTCGTCCTTTAATAATATTATATATACTTATAAAATTTCCCCCGTTATTTTATAAGAATTCAAAAATATTTCATGATGGAAGTCTATAAACATAGAATAATTAATTCATCCGTTTTTGCACAAGCCACTTCACAACATAACTTACCATTCTATACCCACTGCCTATGGTAATTGTTATATTAAATACACTGGTAACTGAAAAAAGGGGTACATAGCGTCCTATCCGTTTTAAGTTGTTTTTGTAAAACATAATACATACATAGTCTCTCAAAGATATTTGAATACGGGGAATATTTACACAATATTAATTTTGTTGCAACTAAATTATTAATAATTATAATTAATAAAAAACTCGGGCAAACCATCTGTTATAGCTAGTTTAGTCGGAAGAAAATCAATAACTTTAAATATTTCTCATCTTTATTATTTCAGTCGTCTTGATTTTTAATATAATAATATAAAAAAATTAAATTAAATTTCATGAATTAAAGACACCATGATAAATTAATAATTAACATTGTCATCCAGTGCAATCAACTAATTGACGATAATGTTTTCGTGGTAAAATTTCTAAACACTAATTATATATTGTTTTGTAGCATTAATAAATTTTGGAAGTAAGGAGTAGGAATATTGAAATTATTTCTATGAAGACTTCGACTTACCTATAACACAGAATTTTTTATGAGTCCATTGGGTGCCATTCAAGTATTATCTTATGATCTTGAGGCTACTCTCCCAATGCATTCTTGATACTTAATGTATCTCCGTAAAATATATAAAAAAACTGCATTTAGTAAAAGACCGGTTTACTAGAAACTAACCAAAATGGTTGTTGTGTAATGTTGTTAGCAAAACCAGTCATAATTTTTAGGTAATAGTGTTAGGTTTTGCAATAAAGTCCCAAAGCGTGTTATCGATACGCCGGACTTTAAGTCTAAGCGCCATGTCAAGCGGATTTTGGTATCAAAAGGCTATCATAGGGTGGATCAATATGAGAACGATGGTGATGTCTGGAATTGACTCCTCTCTGTACATCCACTAAAAACGATTGTAAGATGTATTGGAAATATACTTATATGTTAAAAAGATGTACCCGATCGAGTTTCTAGCCGGTTCTTCTCGATGACTGGGTTGTTTTCCGAACCGTTGGTAGTTCTGACGTTCATAAGTGACTTATTAGGGCCTAAACTGAATAAAGTATTTTTGATGTGATTATTAGG
>JACEII010000026.1:3859316-3883168 GCA_014332785.1 Antheraea mylitta | reverse complement strand
ACTGGAAATCTTAGTCAGCAATTGTGGTGTGTAGCGATGGCGTAACAAATATGTAATTAAATAGATAAATAAATGAATAAACAAATAAATATATCAAGAAACAATTAAAGCAATAAATAAATAGAAAGAAAGGGTCTCACTCAGTTCTAGGAAACAGAACGCAGGTGTGGCACAGGTGTGCCTGCAGGTGTGTCCGATCGGAACAATGAGAACGAACACTCGGGAAGTAATAACTGACGTCACTAAATCACGAATATCGAAATCGAAGCGAGTTGCAAAGCAGACAACCGCTCGGGTTGACTGCCCGATCGGAACTTCCCGTTACCGAAATCATTAGCTCATTCCCAATGATTCCAACCCACACCAATTGGCGCTATGGAACAAACTAACTACTGTCATCATTGCTACAGACTTCCCAAAAATATAAAAGATTTTCTTTTCTTTTGACCATCTCTAAAATAATGTGGCAAAGAAAAAAACATTATTTGTGTAGAATAGAGCAGTGAGAAAACAAAGTTTCATTTGTTACAATGTATTATAATGTTATTGTGTATGAAAGCCTTGAATACTGACGTCTGTAACAGCAATCAATTTCCTATTAAATTGTAGTGTTTTGCGTAATAATTAGACGTAATGAGAGAGGTCAAGAAATAGTCATGTCTGGTCAAAGGAATAATTAAAGTATTTTACATTTAAAATTCAAACATAACACGTGAAATGATTTTCGATACATTATTATTAGGTTTTTTTTTCAAATTAGTTTTATACTACGAATTCTAAGTGACAGTTTTTATATTCTTACACTCAAATATAAAATAAAAAAATATTTATTCAATTTATGCCCTGATACACAGAGAGGTGCGTATTTCCTGATGTCACCATCGTTCACATATTGATCCACCCTATATTATAGCCTTTAGGCATTAGAACTCACTTGGCATGGTAGTTGGAATCACTACCTGGGAAATCTGTTAAGTACTTTGGGACTTTTTTGTGTAAAACCATACACTATTACCTAAAATCTGTTACTGGTCTCAACTAGCCTGAAACATGGAATGACGAATTTATTATTGTATTTAAATTATTTCGGTATTTTACGACTTTCATTAGATTATCAAGAATTTATTGGGAGGACAGAGTTAAGATACATTTATACACACACGTATACATTTCTTAAACTTTATCAAAATATTCTGGGTAGCAAATTTGATCAAAATCATTGCACAATATATATTTTTTTTACGATTCCTAATGCCGATTCTTACGCATTATTAATTGCAAAATAATATACTTTTTCGCGTATTACTTCTTAAAAATTAATTGAGATTTATTTTTCAAATGTTTTAATCATTCGTGTGATGTATTTTTCCATCTATTTTATAAAAAAAAAGAATGTGGTGTCGTGGGACACCAGGTAGGAACGAAGTTCCTTCGGCTAAAGTAGAATCGACACAATTTGCAAAAAAAAAAATCGTGCTAAAGGTATTATACACTACTCGTTTTTGTATACGACTGTCGCGCCTGCGCACGTCTATTCCACGCACTTTTCGTTACGGTTTTACTATCACATTTTTTTCAGTTCAGTCGCGCAGCAAAATCCCTATCTCCTCCAAGCCTGCCGTAGGGAACTTCGTTCCAAAAAGGAGAAAGAGAAAGGTATTATACACTACTCGCTCGTGTATACGAGTGTCGCGCCTGCGCACTTCTCATTTAACGGTTTTATTTCACGCACTTTTCGTTACAGTTTTACTATCATATTTTTTTCAGTTCGGTCGCGCAGCAAAATCTCTATCTCCTTCAAGCCCGTAAGGAACTTCGTTCCAATAATTGTATTAAAATTTCATAAAATCCTGAATGCAGTTTTTTATGAAATCTCTATAAACAAACAGATATAGAAAAATAAACTTTCTGAACGACAGTTTTGTGTGATTGTTTTTTAAGAAAATAAAGAATAACTATACAGGACATAAACATTACACATAAGTTACTCATTCAGTCCTCAAAATTATTCAAATTAGGATGGATTTATCAACTTAATTGCTTAATGCTACTTAGTTTTACGTCGTTATTAATATTCAACTGACCAACAGAAAATAGACCTTGAATTTTATAATGAACCATCATTGTTTAGCACGCTATTTATTATGAGAAAAATAAGTTGTCTAATTACAGAAATATATACATTGAAATAGGTAATATATTTTAATTAACAATCCAAATAAATAAAATTCATTTTTTATCATTCTCGGGCACACAAATATAAATTAACAAAGTATGAAATGTTATAATAGTTAGTTGAAATACAAGTTTATCGGACAACTTTATACCAAAAGTAATTGTATAAATGTATGAGTGTATCGCACATAATTAGCTCAGTAGTGGTAGAACCATGCTGTAGCTATTTCAGCATGAATCAGCTCGACCGGGGTAGTACCACCCGACCTACAGAAAATCGACGTGAAGTAACAGTGCTTGCATTGTTGCGTTTCATTCGGTCAGTGGGAGCGCCGGAGGCCCATGTCCCCACTCTCCCCTTCTCTCTCCATCGCTCCCCTCTCTCTCTCTCTCTCTCCAAATACAGGCTGGCAACGCACTTGCGACTCCTTTGATGTTGCTAGTGTTTATGGACGGCGGTGATCCCTTCACATCAGGTGACCCACCTGTTCTTTTGCCTCCTATAACATAAAAAAAGTTGTAAATAAAATAGCTTTAATTGATAATACATGATTATTATTCGCTAGATTTACACAGATTTCTGTTTAAAATGTGAAGTATTCATAATTACAGATTCTATATTCGGAATTTACAATCATTAAAATTCTTTTGAAATAATATTCGTTATAATCACCACATATTTTATAACGTGATTAATTGAAATAAGTAGTAAGTTGCCTTCTAATGGATCTTATATATTTTTCATTAAAATATTTTTTTTATTGTGGTATTTCGCCATGAGTATTTATATTCTAATCTACTGACATGACTGAAATGACTACTACACACTTCAAGATGAAACATATTTTGCGATATATGTATAAGAAATATGCGAATCTATTTGTTAACAAAATAAACTATAAATCTGACTGCAAATATACATAGTGCTAGTTCTTGTTTCCAACCTAATTATCGCCAAGCATCTCTAATTGTAAAGAAATTTAGGGTCTCGTGACTCTTTTCGTGATTGTATTGACAACTTAATAAACTCTCAGTACAAATTCGCTTTCACGTAGTTATTTTGCGGTAGCTAGAAGGATTCTAAACCATATTGAAGGTTGCAAGGTAATAGATTAATGGTGTTGAATGATAATCGTAATTAATATGATAACACATAAGGCAAAAATAATTCAGGAACAGGAACAGGGTCATCTGATATAAAGTGATCACCACCGTCCATAGACATCAGCAATACCAAAGGAGTCCCAAGTGCGTTGCCAGCCTGTGTTGGTAGGGATCGGCGAGACGGCGAAGGGGGAGGGGTGAAACAAGAGGGGAAGACGACCTTCGGCGCTCTCGCTAACCAAACGAAACGCAACAATGCAATCACTGTCACTTCACGTCGGTGTTTCGGTGGGTCGGGTGGTACTATCCCGTGCGTGCTGACCCATTCATTCGGAAACCAGGTATAGCTTTAACGTGGTTTTATCACTTACAACTTTCTCTTTAAAGTAATTCTTAAAATTATACATTTACCAAATAACCTACCAATTTGACTTCGTATTTTTAACATTAGTTACCTCATTCATGTTTTGATGATAGAAAGACTAATTTATCAACGTGCATTTAGTAGTTTTTGAACGTTGATCAATTAGCCTTTCCGTCATCGATATTATAACCACATCATATTCCTGCCAGGTTTAGATACTCTCCGTTGAAATCTTGTATTTTGCTTATTAAATATTAGCATAGTTTCATATACTTCCTTTGTATTAGTATTAATATATGATGTGTGAATTTTCGTAGTGGAATACGTTACCCTTTATTTATCCATACCGTCGACTATAAAAAAATGCAGATATCCAGATCTTTATTTTTGTTTGTAAAATTTCGTAATGAGAAGATGGGATTAATGAAGAAGAATGATGAAGAATGATGGTATAGTTAAGATTCGAATCGTACACTAAATTTAAGCAATTAAACTTGTCTCCTTATTAATATTTCGCGAAGTATTTTAAAAATTTATAAGAAAAACTAAAAAACAAAGATAAATTATGCAAGTTACTAGAAACAAAACAATCGAGTATAATATAAAAGTTACATGCAATAAAAATTTTTATAAGTTAAAATTATTATTAAGGTCATTATAAGTCTTCCTTATGTCTGTTGGCGACAAACTCAGAAGCTATTCAACAAATTTTACAAGCGGTTTTCATTTGTAGATAAAGTGATTCAGTTTGGGGTGTATAATTTGTCATGGTTTTTTTTAATTGTCAGGTCGGCACAATGTCCGTCGGGCCCGCTAGTATTTCTATAAAATACATCTAAATCCTTAGTGTTGTTATTGTATGGTCTACATATTCTTTTTTTTTTTCGAAATGAAAACACCTTTGACCTGGAAAGGTTTTTACAGCTTCACCGAACTATTGAGGCGAGTGCTGGAGGCACTCAGCCGATTTGGGATGTTTGGGCGACTAACTCAAGGGTACACAGTACACCTCGGCTTGGGATGTCGCCTGTTTTGTGCAAAAATCGCGATCTATCTGAGATAACCTAAGCTAAGCTATCTAGATATACGTATATGAGTTATTGAAACATACATGTGTACCAAGCATGCGTGCTTCAACAACTCCTATATATATTTTGTGTCGGAAAAATTCCTCTAAACGATATAGGATAGGATAGGATAGGGAAAATAAAGGTAGAACCCTTTGTCGTTTATTTCTCAGAAAAAGAAAAACAGCGTGTAAGCGTGTAGGCGTGCACGTGTGTATAGGTGATGTGTGTGATGTTGTAGCAGTGATGTAAGGTTTTGTGTCACTGTATCGTGCGAGCAGCGTACTAAAGGGCTCCATGCCGAGGGAACGGAACTAGGCTTGAGCCGCTGCCGAGGGGGGCCTAATCTGGTAAAATGGTATGAACGGAGAATTCCTTGTTGAAGATAGAACTTCCTTCGTGCCGCCAGGCCAGCTGTATTGTTAAAGTCTATACATTTCATCTATACTAATACTAATAATATATAAAGCTGAAGAGTTTGTTTGTTTGTTTGGTTGAACGCTATGATCTCAAGAACTACAGGTCCGATTTAAAAGTTTCTTTTAGTGTTAGATAGCTCATTTATCGAGGATGGCTATAGGCTACATATCATCACGTTAAAACGAATAGGAGCTGAGCACTAATGAAGAATGTCTCAAAATCGGGCTATTTTGGAAGCTTCCGCTGCGTGTCAATGTCAGTATTATACGCGTTGCCATGGTAACGCGATAACATTCTATCAAAAATATTTTCATGGTTTATTTTATATTCCTATTCAAAAAGTTTATTCTACGTTAGTTTTGTTTTCGATTTCTAATTATACGTGTTACGTTTATATCGCAAACATTTCTTAAGTTTATTTTGTGTTGTTATTTAGAAAGTTTAGTAGTAATAATATTTGTCCAATAAGACAGTCGAAGGAATTAATCCATACAGCCAATTCTGAAGTTGTCAATATAGTTAGTTTTCTTCTATGTCCAAGTTAATGTAAAGGTATAAGCGCCGAATCCTCTACAAAATATAACGTAATTTTTTATCTACTTAATCTTCAAGACCATAGAATTAATGCTTCGTGGTTTTATTTTTCATTCATTTCACTTATGCAAAATAAACGAACGATATTATATAATACGCAACCAATTTCTACACGATATAGAATCATGTAACACAATATTATGAAAAAAATATAAAATCCACTACATGACAGACTGAAATCCCGCCAAATACTCTTAAAAAACTCTATTCTACATTAGTTTTGATGTCAATTTTTTATTTGTGATATATTACGTATTATAAAAGTAAAGTGAGTGTAATTTATATTAAAATAAATTATTTTTGGTGAATACAATCTGTGATGCTACAAACTTCAACATTTTTTTAACTCTGTCGATATGTCTGTTTTTTTATTTGTTCCGGGTAATCTCCGAAACGACTGGATCTATTTGAATGTTTTTTTTTTTTCTTAGAAATAACTACGCTTAACAGCTTCACCGGACTACAAGTAATATTTGAACGGGAATTTTACGGGCAAATAAGTAACTAATTAGCTGTTTTATTTAATATTGTTTGATAATATATTATCATTATTTTCTTATATAGTGTGAGCACTGAGGGTGATATATAGTTTAAAATTCCAGTTATGTGGCTGATCATAATCCCATCCCATTCGATACACTATTAGTATTCACATACATAATGTACACGTTACCTGTTACAGTAGATGATGTGCGTGTGATACAAATATTTTTGAAATAGTATTATTGTAATTTACACTAGATGTGTAATCACAATTTTAAATTTATTTAATATATTAAAAAAAACGCGTGCGAACCCGCATGTAACAGCTAGTATAATATATGTCTATGAATAGATTACAATATCGCTATCGCATTTATTCTCAATTTCCAGATCCAAGAGTAAAAGACTGGTGGCTGATGTCGAATCCTGGAGCTATTGTCACTATATTGGTCACGTATCTCTACTTTTGCTGCTACGCGGGTCCTCAATATATGAAAGACAAAAAACCATTAGAGCTCAAGAATGTTTTAATGCTTTATAACTTGTTCCAAATCGCAATGAGCGTATTTCTTACGTACAGAGTAAGTATCTTATATCATTTATATGTAAAAATAATATACAAAAAATTAGACAAAAATAATTACAAGTGTATACGATATGTTTTGTAGGTGGTAGAGACACGGTGAAGTTATTACTGGTTTCAGCATGAATGGGTTCGCCCGAGGTAGTACCACCCGAGCCACAGAAGCATCCACGTGAAGTAACAGTGCTTGCATTGTTGTGTTTTGTTTGGTCAGTGAGAGCGCCGAAAGACCACATGCCTTTCCCTCTCCATCCCCCTCCGCCTCCTCCTTCCTCCCGACTCCTCTGGTGTTGCTAGTGTCTATGGACGATGGTGATTACTTAAGATCGGGTGACCCGCTTGTTTATCTGCCTACTATGATGTAAAAAAAAATGTTTGCTTGATGCAGTATAAATCGCGCGTACATTTTTCTTTATAGCCCCCGAACTATATTACTTCATTGTCATCACCAGCCTGTGAGTGACCCACTGAACGGCTATAGGTCTCTTCCCGAAGGAAGTTATGGGCGTAATCACCACGTCAGCCCACAACGTATTGGCGATTTCAAATTCTGATAAATTCACAGTTCTAAATTTTCCAACATACAGTAGTACTACAAGAATATTTCTCAAGTTAAGGTCTCCTCAGAGTGTTTTCCTTCATCGTCACCAACTATATTATTTAAATGCTAACATTTTAGAATAAGCCAAAATCATCTCTTTTTCGTCAAATTTACCTAGTTCTAACCCAGTTAAATTATAGTATCAATATTGAGAAAATAATGCTTCTATTGCAAACAGGAAACTATACGATACAAGGTTTGTGTTGCGTTAGAATTGTATATGTAAAAACCAAAAAGAAATCTCTACAGCACTGGTATGGATAAATGCTTAAAAAGTGATTATACCGTTATTAGACAATAATGTAAATTAATCAAAAAGAAACAGCGTCCTTTATCTTGACAACATGAAGATCAACATCGAATTGCTATTTATCAATTCTGACTAACATACCAATATAAGAAACAAGCATATAAAACTGCTGTTTAGTAAAAACAAAACGTATTATAAACATCAGATATTTTATATTACTTAACTTCCGATAAATTGTATAAAAATATAGTAGGAACAAAATAATACTGATCGATTTTGCAACTCATACTTAATTAATTATGCTAAAACCTATTTAGGTAACAATGTAGTCGGAAACGGCATTACGCTAATGATAGAAATATATAAACAGTTCCTAAATATTGTATTTGATGACGTATTTTTAACTGGGTGTCTTTGACGCATAATGAGGGCTAACCAACTCGCTATAGATTTTCATAATAAATCTATATCATATATTTATACTAATATTATAAAGCTGAAGAGTTTGTGTGGTTGAACGCGCTAATCTCAGGAACTACTGGTTTGATTTATATAATTCTTTCAGTACTAGATAGCTCATTTAAAGCTATAGGTTACCTAAATAAGACTAATAGGAGCGGACAAATGATTCAAAATATTTTTTTTCCTTTTAAGAGCTTCCGCTGTAATGTTAGCGTTATCCCAAAGTAACTATTCCAAGCGGACAAAGTCACAGGCAGGAACTAGTATTGCATAATATTAATCGATCAAAACACTTGTATTTTTATTTTCAGGGCATAGAATACGCATATAAGACAAGCTACAATTTCTCTTGTCAACAAGTAGACTACTCGGACACCCCTGAAAATGTTAAGGTGAGACAACGTTTGGGAATTTTGATGAACGTATTCGCCGAAAGTATTAATGATCCCTAATTGGAATTGCTTTAGTGGTTTAATATTACTGCACGAATGGCAATTTCACATAATGCGTCACTCATAATCAAACCGTACTTATGCAATGAGAGCCCCTTTTTAATAAAAAGAGGCACATTCTCATTAGCTTCTGAGATTATTAAAAATGAAAAAATGATTCCTACTACAGATTTTTCACATAGCTTGGCAAAATATCTACGCATCTATTTTAAGTATAGTGTAAATGGTTTTCAAGAAACTGGAAGTACATTTTTAAAAAATGACAACAGTTATCTTGAAAATAACATAGACATAGGGTTTGTGTCTGTGCTAATATAATCTCTGGGTAATATTATATTTCCTATTGTAGTACCTATCAATGCAATAATGTTATATTACAGACATAAATATCGCAATAATGGTGTGCTTAGGTTTACCCAATGTTTATCCACCCAGCTTGTGGCGTAAACACACTTATTATATTTAACGTTATCTGGTATATCAATAATTTCACCAATCATTCATCATTCATTCTTTTTATATCCATCATCTTAGAAGCATTGTTTAATACAATTCCTACCTCATTTCTCTTACAATTACTCCCACAGAAGTAAAATTTATATCCGACACCAAACTCTCTCGCTTTCGTCCGTTTCCATTTCGTTTCTTGCAAACAGGCTATATTTATGCGTCTTCTTTGTAAAATATCAAGAATGCTTAGTTTAGAGCATCGATGAGAAGTAGATTACTTTTCAGTGTTTTACAGGTTACACTTTGGAGAGTGTGCATAGTAGTTACATAATATAATTCCACGAACCCCATTCCATCAAAGGATGACTAGACTGCCGTAAGAGTTGCCACCCTTACGTGAGCGATATTCTCGTAATTCGTACGAAACGATTTGCTTCCACATTTATTATACGTACGGCTAAGGAGTGGAATTCACTCCCGGCGTCTGCTTTTCCGTCATCTTATAACTTGGGATCTTCAAGAGTAAGCAGGCTTCTAATGGGTAAGCGCGATACATCATCGGCCTCATCGTCACTTACCATGAGGTGAGATTGTGGCCAAGAGCGTACCTGTTGCCCATAAAAAAAACATCCGCTAATTAGCTTCCTTTTCCAGCCATTGTCCCCACATTCCAATTCGCAAATCTCAATCTTACATACCGAGTTTGTTTCTTAATGCTTGGCAAGGGATTCGATGACTAGCGATGGACTAAGATAGTCTATGTTGATTATTATTTTTCGAAATTGCACTATGACATTAATTGCTTGATATTCATTTTCAGTGGGCATCAAACGTTTGGTGGTACTTCGTCGCGAAAATAACGGAACTTCTCGATACAATTTTCTTCGTTCTACGTAAGAAAAATAACCAGGTTACATTCTTGCATCTTTATCATCACACTGTGATGCCTTTACTCTCCTGGTTCGGGACAAAATATACAGCAGGTAAAAAAGGACGATATCCATGTATTCTTTAATAAGCTTTTAATAATTTAAATTAACCAAAAAACATATGTTTTGTTGTAATCGTAACGATTTCACTAATAAGATAAAAGACGACACACGCCGACTCTGCAAAGTCATCAACTAGTCATCATAGTACTTTTATCACTTTAGGTACATCAAATGCAACATCCATCATACTGTAAACTTTGGCGACTTAATCGAATATTTTTACTGTTTATGGAGAAAATAATCTCATAATTCTTCATCTCTGTTAATGAATTATGAAATTTACTATCTAGTAAATTATTAACCAATGTTTATTTTACAAACGACATAAAATTTATATGTATTTTATCTATGCGCAACAATCTTGTAGTATTCTTTGTATGGTATTTTATTACTAGTTATCGGAGACACAAATACTCTTTACAAAAGTAAAAATAATAATTTGAGTAAATTATTTTTTGATGACTACCATATTTTTTTATAAAATTTGTGAGTGCAAGTCAAAGTTATCCCTAAAAGTTATATGAATAGATAGTGGCTAACTGTCATATTTAAGAAACTACGCAATACTAATATTAAATGTTTATCTTTCCGTATTTGTTTATAGTATTGTTATTTTGCCAGTCAATGAGTTGCAAAACCACTTAACAGATGCATACATATTTGTCAATTTTATTAACGAACGTAAATTCCGAAAAGGTCTCTGTTTATTCACACGTGAATAAATGATACAATGATAATATTGGTTTGAATTTTTCTACTATAACATTCGATAGAAAACATAGTAACATTGAATGTAGTGTATATTTTTACAATACGTTTTAATGCGAGTGAAAAATTATAAAAGTTTTTAATAAACTATGGATGCAACATCGTGAATTTGCCTAAGATAATCTAAGCTATTCATACATATAATAACTACCTTCCGCCCGCGACTTCGTCCGCGTGGAATAGTTAGGTACTTTGAACTAATGTTAACTTTAACTCACGAATTCGTTCACATGAGAGGTGAAAATAATTTTAATTAATACGTACATTAACCCTGATTTTGAAACATGATTCATTAGTTCCTAGCTTCTTTTGGTCTTAGCATGACATATAGCCTATACCTTTCTTCGATAAATAACCTATTTAACACTGAATTAATTTTTCAAATCGGACCCGTAGTTCCTGATATTAGGCTGTTCAAACTCTTCAGCTTTATAGTATTAGTATATAAGTGTAGACTCATGAGATACACACATGTGTAACGTGTATTCCGTATTTATTGTATTACTTCAGAATGGCTACAACTATATGGCTAATTATTTATATGAAAAGAAATGTTTGGCATATTCAATTTGTTATATACAAAGTGATTGAGTGAAGGAGACAGAAGTTAGTAAGGAGATCTTCAATAATATTGGCAGAATTAACAAATTCACGTTCAGTTGCCTTATTATCTGTATATTAATACGTGAAGCAAAATTTGTACCCCTTTTTAACCTATTTGTCCTGAACAGATGAACTTGAAATTTGGCATAGTTAAAGTTTATATGGCGAAGAAGTGCAGAAAGCTGTTTATTTTATATAAAATGCATTAGAAGTACATTAAAGTAATTAAAATATGCACTACTCACACTACTACTCAAATTTTACACAACATATACACACATGTAAATAAAAAAGACATTTTGACAGCCGTCAATAATTACGAAGTTCAAAAGAGGTTGTGAAGGAGGTTGCTATGCTTGACTATATGTATTTTTAACTCTTACGTTCCAATTGCCATTTTTCATCCTACATTCAACAATGATATTATAAAATATAACTATTATTGTAATGTTTATTATTTTTTATGGTGAACTCACTGCAAATGATGAATTAATAAAAAAGGGGCCAAATAATACTCTGTATAATCAAATTAAGAATTTTGTTCATAAAAGTAATCCATGACTTAGACCTCCGCGGTTACAATGTTGCAATTTAATTTCATGTAGCAACAAAAAGAATTTATTTTCAAAAGCTAATGGTAGTATTAAAAACGTCTTTGTCTTGGATTCACCATTTGATGTGATTGTATTGTGCATCCACTACTTTTCCCCAAACGATGATACTGGGCATATCACTATTTATCATAATGAACAGATTACATTTAATTTAATATCACCCAGAAATATCACCCCATGTTGTCGTATAAAATTAATTGAAAATTGTGTCATGGGTTGCGATATATTTATTTATTTTCGTAAAGTTAGGTTTGGTTAAAATTTGAGCTTTACCACGTGATTTTTGTTTCAAATTTATAATTAATTTTCATTTTCATTTACACATAGATTTTTTTAATGATTATATAATAAAGGTCATGGCAAATGGCAAATAACTGCCAATATAAATAATATAAATAAATAATAATAAAAAATATAAATATAAAAAAATATAAATAATATAAATAAATAATAGCCATGATGAAAACTTTTGATTATAGAAGCATATTATACCCTTTGACAAAAGAACTCTAATAAACTTCAAACTTTAAAAAATCAAATAACTATGGTCTAATGTCGACCACTGGGCGCCCACTAGTTAAATTAAATGGTCGTAGTGTAGATAGAAGATTTAGGGTTAAATCTATAGAGCGTACTCAGCCTTATCCTATTCTTAGTTCAGCTTAAACATTGCTAAGTTATTCAGCGCAACCTTAGGTTTCAAATTTTTAATCTAACAAGCCAGACCAGTGGACGTTATCGCGCCCTTATAATTTAAAAAAATCTTTCACGAATTATGTACCTAAACCTTCCTCACGAATCACTTTATCTGTTGGTGAAAACCGCATTACAAACAGACGTGGCAGAGGAATTTGATTTATAATAGGTAGTGATTACACTACGCCTGTGAGTAACTTAGTTTCAATAATGCGTGGAGTCTGAAAAATGTATTTAATTCTAAAAAGTATATTGAACCATACCTGTTGACGGAATATTGAAAAAATGAAAGAAATAAGTCCATAAGAGAATAAAAGAAACAATGTAAGCCTTCTTGTCCTTCCTGCAATGAAGGATCAAGCCAATGATAATCAAAATATCAAAATATTTTGTCATACTTTTTCAAGTAAAACTTCTTTAGGTGCGACTAGGAGGTAATTGAACGACAATGTAACGGAAGTCTGTCGCGACAATTTGACGTCACGTGTCTATACCATCCGGTTTTTAAATATTGTAGAATTTGTCAATAAATTGTTTATAAATAAATCAATTAAATATTTTTGAAAAATAATAATAATAAATATTAAATTGAATGATAATAAAAACCACACACTAGAATTAATTATGTATATATGAGCGCGCTACTGTGCTGCCATCTGGTTTCAACATAAGTAAGTAACAAATTAAATCAAAGCTTCATAATCTGTAGTGCCATCTGTTAGCTAATTCGGTATTTAAATAACACAGAAAATATTATTAGCAAATCCTTGTTATAACTAAATAAATATTTAGAAAAGTACACACAAAAAATTAAATTGAATAATAATCAAAACCATATAATAGAATAAATATCGTATAATTGGGCGCGCCACCGTGCTGCTATCCGGTTTCAATGTAAGTAACAAATTAAAAAGTTTTACTCCAATCGTGTGTGACGGTTATACGTTAACACATTTTTTTCATTCGCATAAGTAATATCCAAGTTTTTCGTAAATCATAGAATTTGATAACTTGAACTTAGCTCTAGAACTAAGCTTAGAACTAAGCTTGCGACTATAAATTTAAACTCTGGACTTAAGATTATGACAAGATTTATAGATTTCACCCTTAGTGTGACTTTCCGAGCAACTAATACAATCCAATGCTTAATTAGGACTAGCGGGCCAGACGGATGTTGTCTAGTCCTGAGAAAAAAAAACCTTAATAAATTATAAATCTAAATCTTCTTCATCAATCACTTTATCTATTGGTGAAAATTACTTGAAAATCCGTTCAGTAGTTTTTGAGTTTATCGCGAACAGACGGATAGACGTCGCAGAAGACTTTGTTTATCTATACTAATATTATAAAGAGGTAAAGTTTGTGAGTTTGTGACGTTGTGATGTTGTGACGTTGTAGGGGGTAATCTCAGGAACTACTGGTCCGATTTGAATAATTATTTCAGTGATTGAGTCATTCATCGAGAATTGCTATAGGCTATATATATATATCATCATGCTAAGACCAAAGGTAGCGGTGCACAGATGAAAAATCGGGATGTTTTTTCCTTTTCGGAACTGCTGCGTGTTAGTGTTAGTGTATCTATTCCACGCGAACGAAGTCGCGAGCACAGGCTAGTATAATATGTAATGATTCTATTTCTAGGCGGACAAGCAATACCGGAGGGCACAATAAACGCATTCATCCATATCATTATGTACGGGTATTACTGCGTCGCGGGTCTCGGACCACAGTTCCAGAAATATTTATGGTGGAAAAAACATGTCACTACTCTTCAACTCGTAAGTCCTTCATTATATAATTCTCGAGTTCAATGAAATTCATTTGCTAGATAACAAATGAAAAGTACCTACTAGGGTGTTCTAATCATGTTATACTGGACCCGACCAATAAAGCTATTTGTTATATGGTTAGAACTCCGTTGTAGAGGTATTTACGAAGTTTTTCTTCAACGTTTTACGATAAAAAAAATTGCTAATAAATAACCGTTGTAGTAACTTGCAAATAAAAGCATATGAAATATGAGTAATAAACATTTTATTAATTTCAGATCCAGTTCTGCATCGTTCTTTATCTCAACGTGACTGGATTTTTCACACCGAATTGCAACTATCCAAAATACTTGAATGTTTTCGTCATCTTTAATTGTATGGCATTCCTTTACATGTTTGGCATGTTTTACTATAGAAATTATTTTAATAACAGCAAAAAGAATTTAAATATAAGCCAGAAGAAAGAAAGTTAATGATCAATAGGTTGAATAAGTTATCGGTGTACATATACATTACTAAACGCGATAGTTTTAATCATTTTTAATGTGAAACCTTTGGGTATCTATAATTTAGTTCTAAAATACAGGAATTAGTTATAGGTACAGTATAATCTAGGAAATACGCTTATGGGATAAGGTAATTCGTTCAAGGACTGAAAATTATTGCAATTTTCAAATATACATTAGTGAGGTTGGGTTAGTTACAATTTTTGGTTATCTATTGTTAGACACCACGTATTTGTCAGCCGGTCGGTCAGCGAAACCATTAACATTCTGTAAATACTGTGACTATTCATGCGAGCAAAGCTCCGCCCCACAAAAACGTTCACATAGAAGTGCGGGTAGATTGACGGTATCTTTCCTCTTATATGCCAAACTGTGGAAGTCAAAGCAATTACTATAGATGATATTAAATAACAGATTGTTATTTAAGTGATTCACCATCTATATAATCGTTCTTATTTATGCATCTAAATTATGTATCTCTAATACGGTGGATCTAGTAATGTTCCGGTGGCGTTGTAGTCACGCCTCTCGGGTGTATCATAGCGGTACCGGACGTAGTCATTTAACACTATATACTTTGTAAATTTTTGTGGCCGTTCTAAATATAGTCGTAAATTCGAAATTGTGCATAATATCGTCAAGTGTTTAATACAAAACAAATTTAACATATCATTATAGGATTGAAATTGGCAGTTACATATCACTGTATTCTTTATGTTTTACATATAATATTAGCGGGTCCGAAGGACGTTGTCCTGTTTTGATAATAAAAAGGTATCCTAACCACAGCGCCATCTACTGTGTCCAATTGTGTGTTTAAGCCATTCTTGGATCTACCCGAATACACACAAAAATTCATCAAAATCTGTCCAAGGAGATCTGTCCAATCTGTAGAAGGATTTCAGTCACACGCATACGTACAGAAGAATTATACACCGTGACTGCTTAAAGAGTGACAACCTTCAATCGTGTGATAGTTCATATGCACATTTAACATATAAAATAATAATAAATAAAAATACTAAGAAACGACGATGAGAACCTAAGTTAAAATTTGTTCTAGGACTTTAAAAGTATGGGTACAATTTTAAATAGACCTAGGTTGAACGACAGGTGACAAAACCTGTGAGCGGCGCCTCGGAGTTCGATAATAAGCCGAACTATAAACCCTTTTGTTTTATGTTCGATCAAACTTCCAAAAATTATCATTTGTTAGTTGGATGAAGACACGTTCATTTCATATTTACTACACCTGACGATCATTGACACTGTGCTTTAACGTAAAAGGGTAGAGAATTGACTATAATTTATGTATTTTCTAGATATTCTTGATATAATGTCAAATATTAATTACCTATTTGTTTATTGGTTAGAACGAGTATCGAATAATGAGTATCCTGTAAAAATATTGCTAACGAGTAGCCGGTCAACCAGTACATACATGATAATACGTATTTATACCAAAATTTTGCGCACTGTCATTCAGAATGGTTAAAAAGTTTAGCAAGGACTGTACACATTACCTGTTTTCGGGCTTTGGCGGTAATATATCTATTTCAGTTATTGCATATTAAAAGTAGATTAGTGCGAGCGGTATAAATATTTATGTTACTACTCCTAAACTTGTCTGATTTGCATCAAAGTGTTTAATTTGCACCAAATTGATAAACAACAATGTTGCCTTTATCACAGAACTTCTGAATGTGAATTAAAAATAAATTTATTTCGATTCAATGTCTGTTCTGTTTTCATTTTCTCATTTTATGTATTCTGTATATATAAGTTTACTTACTTTGTGTTTACTTGGTTCGTTCAGAGTCATCTTGTAGCCGCCTGTTGTAGCGACAATGTCAAGTTTTGAAGTGAAAACATCTTTAGGCGCATCCAGCGGTATTATTCTCTTGGCAGGAAATAAACTTATAATTTCGAGTAATGACATGCAAGTAAGCGTGATCGATTGTAATGCGATTGTGCGGATTGCGCCAGGCGAGCGATGTATGTTGTAGCTGCCTGTGTATTAGTAATATTGATATTCTTTATCAAGCTTGTGCAGTAATATATGCTGGGCATATATTAATTATAAAATATACAAAAAATTATATAATTATCGTCCGAAATGCCAATAGACGTGAAAACGAGACTAATGATAATAATTTAAATTTAAAAATTATGAAATTTACATAATTTACACTATAATTGATAAAAAAATTCAAAACAGAACACAATCTTTTATGTATTGAGTTTCACTTTTATCGGCAGTCCTTATGAGTGCCTAAATTTTTTTAAATGTAGCATAATTAATCTGCATTATTAATGCTTCTAAAATTTAAATAAAACAATTAGGTTACAAAATGATGTCTATTAATTAAATGACTGTATAAAGAAGTCGGTTAAAAAGGTTAATTCTTCGATGCAGTTTATAAATAAAAATTTATACTTTTCAAACGATGATACTTGGCATATCACTATTCCTGATAAGGTACAGAATATATTTAATTCAATATCACCCAGAAATACCACCCACTCATGGTGTCATGTAAAATTAATTGAAAATTGTCATGTGTTGGAATGCATAGCACATAGTCGATGCGGTCAGGGATGCCAATAAATACTTCGTAGTTACTGTCACTATATATTTGGGCAGAGCTTCGTCTTACAATACTTTGTACATAAGAATGCGTAGATATCACTGACATTTTACCTGTTATAGGCCGGACTATATAATTTATAAGACGAACTATATGAGTCAAAGCAATTACCATTTATTCATAATTCTGCACAATTATTTAAGTAATAAAAAATAATAAATAATGAAGAGATTAATATTATTTAGTTAGATCAATTTTATATAATCATTCTTATTTATGTATCTGAAATATGTTTAGACATACAAGTATGTATGTAGAACAGCGACACTTTGCCTTTTATAGGCCGAACTATGGAAGTCAAAGTAACTACTATTTATTAATAATTCTGCAAAATGCTTTAAATAACACAAAAATAATGATAAATCATCAAACTAATGTTATACAAGTAATAAAAAATACTATCAATTCCTATTTATGTCTTATTGAAGTCATATAGATTTATGTATCTTTAATATAATGGCGCTAGTGTCAATGTGTATATCTAATAATTTAACACTAGTATCAACTTATAGTTCTAATATGTTGGTGCTAATCTTAATGTTCCGGTCGTCTTGTAGTCTCGCTTCTTGAACGTGACGAGCGGCACCGGAGGTAGGTGATAACACATGAGTTGCGATAAATTTCTTTATTTTCGTGAAGTTTTCTTTACTTAGAATTTGAGAGCCTTACCACTTTATGTAACCGCCTGTTTTTGTTTCCAATCTGTGATTAGTTTCAATTTTCATCTAGACATAGAATTTTTTTTGTTGATTAAAAAAAATGGCAAATAACTGAGTAGCTATTATGAAAACCTTTGATAATGGAAGTATACCTTTTGACAAAAGAGCCCTAATAAAGTTCAAACTTTAAAAAATCAATGGGTTATGGTCGAATGTTGACCACTGGGCACCCGCTAGTTATCTTTTAAAACGAATATAGGTATATATAAGTACTAGCAATACTTACGACGTTGCATGAGTTTCTTATAATTACTATATTATTGAATAATATTGTAATATTTTTTTAGTTGAGATACAGCAAAATGTACATAATATAAAAATATTTCGCGTTAAAATATGTACGCATACTAATTTTCATAATGACAAATTGAACAGAAGTTGATGTGTTGAAACACCACCTGGTAGCGAGTTACAGTGAAATGAATAGCATATATTTTATGGAGATGCATAAAAATCACATATGCCAAATTTAATCGTTATCTGTCAAACGATATCGGAGCATATCAAAATCATCAAAATCAAAATTACAAAATGTTTTATTCAGTTTAGGCCCTGAAAAGGCGCTTATCAACGTCAAATCTTAGTACCAGTCCCGAAAACCAACCAGTCAGCGAATAGAACCGGAAAGAAATTCGATCTGGTTTATCTTCTCATGTTAAATATTTTTAAAAACAGATAGTTAAATTAGTTTTTAGTAGATGAACAGAGAGGGTTATTATTTCAAACGTCACTATCGTTCACATGTTGATCTATAATAGCCATTAGAGATTAAAACCCACTTGAGACGGTGCGTGAACTCGCTATCCGGCAAATCGGTATTGTGCTTTAGATTTTGTTATAAAACCCAACACTATTAATGGATATTGGTATCACATTGTGAGTCGCGATGACATTTTCCTGTACCTCCCCATTCTTTTACTGCATACACAAGACGAGTTTTTGTCGATGTCGGCTATAACAACAAATCATAGAAACCAGCACCTTCAAATTACTGTACACTAAGCCCAAAACATTGGTCCTTCGACCCGGTCCGACAGTCACTTTTTATTCGCTATAAAAACTACAATTATCTTTGATAAGATTGTTTACATGAACTCAGAAGTAGTAGACGAAAAACATTATCAGATGACGCAAATGGTAAATCTATTATAAATAAATGGAAAAACTCAAGGTGAAGCTCACTATAATTCCCACACTACTACCTAAGATAATTGTGTGATATTTCTGTAGGAAATATTCCGAACGTTAAAAGGCATTATTATCATACCAACAACTGAATACGGTGTTATGTCAAATTCAAGCAGTATTGAATATTACTAAATAATCTCACTATTCACTGCCGTCGATGATTACACTTTTACTTATACCTGGTCATCTTTAATTGGCACCAAAGATTTATGCACAAAAGACGATATTTCTGAGATTAATGTGAACACATTTAAATTCTGGATAATCTGAAAAGCAATCCATTTGGAAAGTGTGGAACTTACGTTCTCTTTTTATCTTATGTTACAACAACACTTCTCCTACGATCTGACATATGTCTAGAATAAAGAAGGTGTTTCCGTGTTTAATTAATATCGTACAAACAGTAGTGGTTAAAACACTAAAGGGCAAAATTTATATTCGTTCCATGACCCTGTACAGTTTAACATCACTCATAATTGTGTAGTGATTGTTAAATCCGCATCATGTAAGAAATCCAATATAAAACTATACATTATATCATGTACGATGCGTCTTACATCATTATGAGTCACTGTGTCTTGTCCGCATTCGCTTACCTTTCTGTATTGTGCAAACCGCTATTAAAACTATCATATGTACACGCAATCAATAGTATTTAGTCGTAAAAATCGATAGTCATTACAACCGATAACGTTTTCGAAATTTAGCATTCAGCCGGACCTTTGTTTTGTATCAATATAATCGGTAAGTTGTTCTGAACAATGTCGACATAAAAGGCCTTGCAAAATCAATCAATATATAAAAACAATAATAATTAATCTAACAGTACGCATTTTCTTACTAAAACAAGAGCGTGCGCACAACCTCCCAACGGCATAGTTTGCTCACGACTATTTGTAACAACCAATCTCGTGTGAAACATATCTCTAATCGCATATGATAACTTTCGAGTTGCCACGAGTCGTACTATAATACTTTAGTTTGAATTGACTTCATGACGTATTACATACGAGTATCGTTTTAAACTGCAACTAACTTCATGGTGTATTACATCTGTTCAGTATAAACTAGCAATTTTTCGCAAACGTACAAAAATGAGTACAACTTAAAAAGCCATTTTAGGCCTTCTCTGGTACTAGCTAACTAAGATAGTTATTGTAAGTGGTTAAAAAACGTAAATCAACGCAGTGTGAAGTTCGAACATTTGACATACGAATAAAATGTTCTACTAAATTAGTTCACATGTAGACAAGCGTATAGATATAGCAATATTATCTTAATTAATATTGTAAACGTGAAAAAGTTTCCTTTGAAAAAGGTTTGTTACCGATTATGATAATATTTGGCATGCACGATGTCAAGGCTACAGAAAAGTGCATAATGCATAATGAATTAATTGAAAACGAGTCATTTAGACCTGTGCCTATTTTACCAGTATTTAATAAGGTTTTTGAACTTATAGTACACAATCAAATTGTCCCTCTTTTAAAAAGTTGTATTCCCGACTGCCAGCATGGTTTCATAATGGGGTGTAAGGGGTGTCGAGTAACATCTTAAGACTTGAGACACCCAAGCCAACCTCACCTGCACGTGGTGCACCCTGCTGATCAACTAACGAGGCAATGGCGATAGCGGGGTGGTAGGGTTTTACAGCCCGACTGGGTTGCAACCACCATGTACATGGCGAAAAAGCCCATCATAGTGACTCGCTTTTGCGCGTCGCGTTTCGGGATCAGCCTGTACATATCCAGTGACTTTCGTCATTATGACTGGCATGACAGCGGCGACTGACGATGGATAATCTGTCTCTCGGTGGTCGCCACTGTTTTTGGATTGTACTATGCTTACCATCAGGTATAGTGCAGTCACTTTGTCGTGCTACAATAAAAAAAAATTTAATAGAAGGTCCGTAGTTACAAATCTTGTATGTTTTACAGATTATGTTACTGAAGTAATGGATAAGGGTTTACAGGTTGACACGATTTACATTGATTAGGCTACCTATACTACCTACCTTAGTATATTATATTAGTACCTTAAAAATCGATCTCAGGCCATTAAAATAGAAAAATACCATTCCAAATTTTCAATTATAACATCAGGCGTTCCTGAAGGGTCACATTTGGGTCCACTCTTATTCAATTCATACGTGAGGGATATAATACCTGCTTTAAATGTGCAAGTTTTTCTATGTACGCGGACAACACTAAAATATTTATGCCAATACGCTCAGAGGAATACTGTAATAAATTGCAACTATATTTGAATAGACTATGCGTATATTGCTCATAAAATCTTTTGGATCTTAATATATCTAAATTTCAGTGTATTATATATACACGTGACGATGATTGCTCCGACCGATTTCGGCCATGGCGACCACTTTGACCCCTAACAGAAGCGGTCAGATGCGCAGGATATATCAAGGTGCACAAGTGTACGCGCAAGACACAGGTGCACATACTCGTCCTTGTTCTTCTGGACCCAGTGGAACGGGAACTGTTACGACCGGAGAAGGACTCAGACAGATGGTACAGTATCACGGTGAGAAAGTTACAAGGGGTCAATACTATCTCACACTCTCTTAATCGCCTTTTACGATACCCACGGGAAGATATGGAGTGGAGTTATTCTACTCTGCCGACACCACACGGCCAATATATACACGTAAGATATACATGTGACGATATTTGGCTTTCTGTAAAAGTCAGTAACGGCTTCTACGTTGATATTTGTGCCATATACGTTCCACCTCCAATAAGAAACGAATACATTGACACTTACCTCAAAAACATCACTGAGATAATTCAAAATAAGATGTCTAGTTCTTCTACAGCTTTACTAGTAGGTGATTTCAATTTTTCTAACCTAAAATGGCAACGTGACTAACAGTTTATCTGCACTATCAACTTCTATTAATATTGAAAACCTTTTTATTGATACCCATGCTTTTAATATTTTATACCAGTGTAACTATATCACAAACGAAAATTAACGTATTTTAGACTTGTCACTTTATAATCACCCGACTAATGTCACTATATTTAAGATTAAAAATCCTATTTTACTTTTGGATCTACATCATCCAAGCATTGAAATTGTAATAAATGAGCCGCACATCTCTCTACTTAAACTATAAAAATCACCAACTTATAACTTTTATATGTGCGACTATGATGCTGTGAATAGTGAGTTGCAGATTGGTCATTTATCTGGAAGGATGTTTATGATGTCGATGTAATGCTGGAAGTATTTTATAATACAATTATGCAAATATTTCTAAAATCACTAGATTGCAACAAGGGCCCGGAGCCTGACATGCTATCCCCAATTTTGCTCATAAAATGTGCCGAAAAATTATACAAGCCACTAACACAGATATATATATACGATCTCTAAGTACTGGTAAATTTCCATCGACTTAAATCCTGAATCCATAAATCAGGGGCACTAGATGACATAACGAATTATAGGCCAATATCCATTCTATCTATTTATGGCAAAATTTTGAAATCATTGGTACATAAAAAGATACTACCTCGTATTCAGAACCATATCAATCTTATTCCGCATGGTTTTCTACCATAGAAATCAACTACCAGTATTTGCTAGAATATATATCCGATATATCGGAAGCTCTTGATGATAACGAAGAGGTGTATGCAATTTACACAGATTTCTGAAAAGCATTTGACTTGGTAAATCACAATTTACTCTTAAAAAAGCTTACGTATATGGGTATACACGGCTCCTTATTAAGATGGTGTGAATCGTATCTGAGCAAACGTTCCCAATTGGTAGTAATTTATGGCCACAAATTTACGGTGTCTGCAATTCCGTCTGGAGTTCCCCAGAGTTCCCATTCGGGTCCGCTATTTTTCCTAGTATTTATAAATGATCTTTGTGCTTCCATTTAGTGTAAATTTAAAATATAAGCCGATGATTTAAAATTATATCGCGTTGTTAGTAGTACTCTAGATATACAATGTCTACAGTCTGATATCGACAATGTTAAGAAATGGTGTCACCTTAATGGTATGTTGCTTAACCCAGATGTGTTTTCATATGAAATTTACAAGAAAAAAGAAGCCTCATATCGGTGATTATATGATCGACTCTATAAAATTAAAGGAGGTGACAACTATTCGAAACTTGGGCGTCATTTTAGACAGATCTTTGAGCTTCAGATATCACGTTGATAACATAATCAAAAAATCGTCTAAACTGTCTGGGTTTATTAGTCGTCGATGAAAATATTTAAAAATATATTAATATTTAGGAATCATAGGCTCCCCCTACATTCTCAAACGCTTGAACTTTGCGATTCCACGTTTGGGTAGT
>JACEII010000026.1:3816014-3849316 GCA_014332785.1 Antheraea mylitta | reverse complement strand
AACCACATTTGTTATAGTCTTTACAAGTATCGTGGCAGCGTGGTTAGCATCATTAGAGTTAATGACTGTGGAGAAATCCGTGTTTTCTAGATCACCGATGCAAGCAGAAAAATTTATTCGTTGTAGGAATGATGGAGATTTTGAAGTTGGCGATTTAAGCTTAAGAAGTAACATCACAGGAGTGTGATCTGTTATTATACAGTCAATTACCAAAGTTATTGAACATTTATTGGTAGTGATCATGACGTGATCTAGGCAGCTATTACCACGCGTAGGATATACATGTGCGGGTAACATACCATGTAATGCAATTGTGTTCAGGTATAAATCAGAACATGCATCATTATTGTTTGCCGCTATATTTATATTCATATCACCGATAATAACAATATTCTTAAAAGATTTTAGTGAAGAAATTGTGGACTCTAAACTATCGATGAAGTTATTAATATTTCGATAAGACGGCGAACGATAAAGTGCAATAATTGCTAGATGTGAGGAAATTTTAATAACTAAACTGTTTGCCTCAAGAAAAGTAGGAGGTTCAACAGTAAAGGTTATGTCTTGCCTGACAAATGTCACAATGCCATCATTTTGATTATGCCAGTCGGTTTTAAACGAGAGAAATCCTGGTATATTAGGAATTTTAGAGCACTTACTCAGCCAACATTCAGATAATACAATTATATCGAAATGTAAATTAATTCTATGTAATAATATAAGCAAGTTATTAAAGTTAACAGTATTACCTATGCTTCTAATGTTCAGATGAAATACTTTTACGGAGTCACTATCGTCAAACGTATACGAGGAGCATTGTTCTGGGGCACATATATAGGACTTAGAAACCGACACTAGATCAATGTCATCTTGTACTGCCCTGGTGTCATTCATTGTTAGAATTTGCAGTTGAACAATTGTTTGAAATATTTGAATGAATCCAGTAATGCAATAAAATAAAAGATATTATTATTAGAAAGTTACGTTGGGATACATTATATAAACATATAGATAACTCCATAATTTCATCAAAGCTAGAGTTATATTGGTAGTGGAATGTGTGTAAATGAAATTTTGTAAGTGTGTATATGTGTGTATATGTTAGTGAGTGTGTGTAGGTAGTTAACTGTAGGATACCACTATTACTCGTGAAATGTCCTCGAGATATTATTCCTTTCATTACAGAAAATAGACGGTATGTCCGCCTCGCAGCGGATGCGGCAAACTGTATCGTCAGGCTTGCGACGGGCCAGGATCCGGCCTCTACTTGTCCATACAAATTTCCATCCATTACGTTGTCCGGCCTGACGCGCTTGACGAAACAACATTCGATTTGTTTTAGTCAAACGCTCATTGACATGAAACCGTCTTGATTGACCAGGCAGGTCTAGGTCACTTGTATTAGCTCCACGGCGCACACGAGCGCCATGCACAAAATCGTCACGCAATTTACGACATGCTATCCGGACAATAATTGGTCGTGGACGAGCTTCAATGGGTCCAGACGAGTCTGTGGCGTTGATGTGCCGACTTCCAACTCGATTGACATTAACTATGTAAATGTGTAAATAAAGTTATAAAGAAATGACGACTAAAAGGATAAAGGACTACGTAAATAAATAGATAAACTAATAAGTAAACAAATAAATGTACCAATATAATATAATAAACAAAGCAATAAATAAATACAAAGGAAGGGTCTCACTTAATTTCAGGAAAAAGGACGCAGGTGTTACGCAGCTTCGGTGCACGTGTGCGCCACGTCAGCCGGATCGGTACTTCAAGGTGAAAGCTAAACACTTCACTCTGTATACACTGTATCACAATAATCACGAAATATCGCTCCAAGCGTGGACACAACCGTTCCCGGCCGCGTCAGAATCGGAACTCTCATTGAAATGCAATAAAAAAATACATCTATACTATAGTAAAACTGTAACAAGTCGAAATCTGTACATTAAATATTTTTTGAAAATTTTAATTAGGGTAGACTATGTTATCGATATAGATATAGAAGCGAAAAATAATCTTTTTACAATTTTTGTCTGTCTGTCTATCTGTATGTTTTTCTGTCTGTCTGTCCCTGTGAACACGTATCACTCTGAAAGTACTGAACCGATCTTGACGAAACTTGACAGGGTGATAACTAATATTACAAAACTACATCCAGGATACTTTTTGTCCCATAAAACGCAAGGGTTTCTCAAGGATAACGATAAACATAAATTTGTAGTTAACGTAACTAGACTTTTTTGCGGCACCTCAGTGCATGAGCCGGCAACGTTGGAAGAACAAGAATTTTAGAATAACTGGTTCTATAATATATCAACATATTTTTTTTTTGTATCATAGAAGGCAAACGAACAGGTGGGTCACGTCATGTTAAGTGACCACCACCTCTATAGACACTAGCAACACCAGGGGTGTCGCAAGTGCGTTGCCAACCTGTATATGGGGGAGGGTAAGGGAAGGCAAAAGAGGAAAGAAGAAGAGAAGTGTGCCTCCGACGCTCTCACTGACCAAACAAAACACTACAAGCACTGTTATTTCACGTCGGTTTTCTGTGAAGGGGTGGTATTAGCCCGAACGAGCCGATCCATTCATGCTAAAACCAGTAATATCTTCAGCATGGCTCCACCACCTACACAAATAATCAATATATCAATAGACAGAATTTAGGAGACTTGGTAGCCGGTTAACATTGTATTTTTAAAGCGCATTTTGATTAAATTAATTTTGATCTATGAATAAGTTTCGGAATATTTTTTTCAGTAACTTTTAAACGCAATTAACAACATGAATTTATCACAGTCAGACACATTTTTTTAAAAACAATCATATAAATACCCGCTGATATCTATACTAATATTATAAAGCTGACGAGTTTGTTTGTTTGTTTGGTTGAACGCGATAATCTCAAGAAATACCGGTCCGATTTGAAAGTTTCTTTTAGTGTTAGATAGCTCATTTATCGAGGATGGCTATAGGCTACATATCATCACGTTAAAACCAACAGGAGTTGAGCACTAATGAAGAATGTCAAAAATACGGGCTATTTTTTAAGCTTCCGCTACGTGTTAATGTCAGTATTATATGCGTTGCCATGGTAACGCGATAACATTCTATCGGTAATATTTTCATGGCTTATTTTGTGTTCCTACTCAAAAAGTTTGTTCTACGTTAGTTTTGTTTTCAATTTTTAATTATACGTGGTACGTTTGTATCGGAAACATTTGTAAAGATTATTTTGTGTTGTTATTCAAATAGTTTAGTAGTAATAATATTCGTCCATCACAATGCAGGCGAAGGAATTAATCCATACTGCCAATTCTGAAATTGTCAATATAGGTAGTTCTTATGTATTCTCTATATATAAGCGCCAAATCTTCTATATAATATTTAGTAAATTTTTATCTTATTAATTTTCAAGACCCCAGAATACATGCTCCGTGGTATTATTTTCATTTATTTCACTTAACATAATAAACAAACCATATTACATAAAACGCCGCCAATTTAACACAATATAGAGTCAAATAACACAAAATTATGAATAAAATATAAAATCCCTACATAACAGACTGAAATCCCGTCAAAAACTCCTCAAAAAGTTTATTCTACGTTAGTTTTGTTCCCAATTTTTAGTTTGTGATATATTACGTATTATAAGAATAAAGCGTATGTATATAATATTCAAATAAATACTTTTTAATGAATACATATATCCGCGGTGCTACAAATATCAACATTTTTTTTTTTTTAATTCTGTCTGTTAACGGTACAAAGTTCAATGCGTAGCGGGGGTGACGAGCGGGGTGAAGGAAGGGTGGCACAGTTAGTCTTTGGCGTTACTCGTAACAGACGCACGTCAGTCGACAGCGCAATTGTATTTATATTGTTAATACCGTCCACCGTTGACAAGTTGGTTTTCGAGCCGGATTGTACGTTGAAAATCCCCCATTATGTTTCAATCACCACGCAAAATGGTAAAAACTCGTGGTGCAATTGCACGGGAAAATCAAGAACATTCCACCAGTGCGGGTCCTAGTGAAATACCAAAATCGGAGGGTGCTGTCGACGATAAACCCCGTGAGCAAAGCCCTGTAAAAGTAAGCAGCTTGAAAATGGAAACGAGTGGCTGCCAAAAAACCGTTAACTCCACAAATAGAAGTACGATAAGCACAAAATCTTTCGAGGCACGTAAGAAACGATTACAGTTGGAAGCAGCTGAAGCTTTAGCAAAAATTGAAAAGGAGTTGGTGCAAAAGAAGCTTGATGCTGACGTCGCTGCCCTGGAAGAGGAATGGTCTCATAGTTCTCATAGTGACAAGGAGTCATTACGAGATACTTCTCAGAAGGTAGAAATATGGTTAGATCGAAGTAACCAACAAGAAGGCCCTTCATGTGATGTTCAAAAACAAGACGTAGTCCATCAACAAGTGTCGCCTTTCCTACTTGCATCCGCGCCTAGACAGATAATCGCGCCAGCGCCATTGTCTGCGCCCGCGCCATTACCCGCTTCAACATCACAATCGGATTTTCAACAACTAGCACACGCTCTTAAGGATATCGCCACCGTGGCTACCTCAAATGTACCTAATGCTCAGCTGTTAAATAGATTAAGAACACCGAAAGAGCTGCCTGTCTTTTCCGGCGATCCGTTGGAGAGGTTAAATTTCAAACAGTCATACGAGGAGTCGGCAGAAGTGTGCAATTTATGTGAAAAGGAATATATGTGGCGGCTGAGGAAGTGTCTTCGAGGTCAGGCACATGAATCCGTCACAGCATTGATAGTAAGTGCTGCGTCTCCAGAGGCTGTGATGTCAACGTTACAACTACTATTTGGAAATCCTGATAAAAATAATTTACGCCTTGTATTCAACGCGAGTCTATCTCCAATCATAATTAAGGCAAAAATTATGCTTCAACATAATTGGCGTTGTAAGATGCAATGGAATGACATCATACTTGTAAGCATTTACGATAAATGGATACAATTTTTTAAAAATATTGGCTCATTGCGATTACTGCTATACTATGAAACACCTGTTAGTATGAGCGAAAGGGAAGATGCGCCGCGTGCACATGCACCGAACAACGCTGAGTTGTATTACGAGCGCGCGCCGATCGCGCCACTCGCGCCTTCGGCCGGCACCGACCGTGCACGAACATAATACCGCGCTGCTAACGGTTAATGAGATAAGCGCGTGTGCGATTCCTTGTAGTGATGATTATACAAACCTACAGCTACATATATTTTGTGATGTGTTGACTCGAGCGATGTGTGAGGTATCTTATTGGCACTGGGAAAATAATGGGACAAACCTAAGAGGTGCTGATATTGAACTTAACCATTCTATTCACGGATTAAACCAAGAGGACTTAAGGTCGATAGCCATCAATTATGGAACAACTTGGATTTTCATCCCACCATCTAGACCTCATTGGGGTGGGGCGTCGGAACGCCTCATAAGAAGAGTGAAGATGCGCCTGTAGGATACCTGTAGGATAGGAGTCCTGTTCCAGTACTGGGGTGGGGAGTGTTAACGGTACAAAGTTCAATGCGTAGCGGGGGTGACGTGCGGGGTGAAGGAAGGGTAGTACAGTTAGTCTTTGGCGTTACTCATAACAGACGCACATTAGTCAACAGCGCAATTGTATTTATATTGTTAATACCGTTGACCGTTTACACTGTCGATATATCTGTTTGGTTATTTGAACACATATTGTTCGATAATGTATAGCTTAATATTTTCATTACTTTCTTATATAGTTTAAGTGAGCACTGAGGGTGATACATAGATAGTAGTTTAAAGTTCCAGCTATGTGGCTGATGATAAATCACATCCCATTCGATTCACTATTAGTATTCACATATATAATGTACATGTTACCTGTTGTAGATGATGTGCGTGTCATACTTACAAATATTTTTGAAAGAGTATTTTTGTTATCTACACATCTAATACCGATTTTAAATTTATTTAATATATTCAAAAAGCGCGTGCGAAGCCGCGGGTAACAGCTAGTATATTAATAATAATAAAATTACTGCTATTCTAACATGGGTTAAGATTACTTTTATTTTTATTACCGAAAAATTGCATTAAGCACATAGTTGTCAATACCAAAAATGTTTTTCAATAATAATTCCATTTTAATAACGTTTCAAAGTTAGTGAAAAAAAACATCCTAAAATTATTTAAAAATCAATATTTTTGTCTGTAAAGGTACGTACGATATGCACAAATAAATGCAACTCTTACCGGCAGCCAGGTAGCCCGTTGTTCGGATGAATGTAATATATAATACTGGCTTGATTGATTCTTTCCGGTATGGCCTATGTAGGTAATTTCGCCAATATCAAGTGTGACAAATACACGTTATAAATTTAATGCCAAATATTTAGTGTAACAATGTAGAATAATCTACAATATAAATATATCAACATGGATAAATTACCAAAAGTTGATAGGTATTATGTTGTGAGTGGTACATAGATTATCTATAAAAATATATTGAAAATATATTCAAAATTCGTTTTCGAAACAGTTTATAACTCTTAGACAATAGTTTCAAGCAAGTGACAGTTGACGCTTCGGCGTGATGTTTGACGCTCCGATACGGTGTTCATATATTTTTCTTTAATACAATGGAGTATAAAAAGGTTTTAATACAAGTTGAAGATAGTTATGATAAAGTAAGTGGTAGAGATGTTTATTTAGTTTTATGTAGGTTAGTTTTTATCTTAATTGATGGTAGATGATGCTATGATATATGATGATGCTAATCTGGGTATATGTTTGAGTGAATCCGTGGATAGTTTGGATTCACATTTGGAAACGGTAGTTGTGGCTGCAATCGGGTACCAGTTTTATTCAATTTTTTCGCGTTTAAAAATAAAATTGAAACCAGTGATAATCAATTTGGTGCTGACGAAGTTGCACGGGTCAGCTAGTCTAGAATGTGAAGGTAAATTTCGCCGCCGCTGTTAAAACAAAAATAGCTTAGATGGAGATTGATTGTTTCGAAAATTCGTGTAACCCCAATTCATCAACACATCAAAAAAGTCTAAGCAACATGCGTGATATTACAAATTTTACCATTTATATTAATTAATTTCTAAGTATTTACTCTAACAAAGTGCGTAGGTAAGTAAACTCTTTTTGTTATTGATGACATACAGGCTGGTTGTAAAAAAAGAATTTGATTATGTTTTGTTTTTTCATAAAATTCAAATGACTGCAAATTTGTTTGAATTTAAGCGCGTTTTAATTGCTACGTTTAGTCTTGATTTTAAAATTTTACCAACCATTAAATTAAAGTTAGTGACAAAATTGAATTGTTAGATATTCTTTACGTCATGAAGCGACGTCATTTGATGGCAGATGAAATGCAAAGAGCTGTAGGGATGTTGCAAGCGGGAAGTAATCAATCTCAGGTATCTCGACATTTTGGCATTCATAGAAGTGTTATTTGTCGTCTTTGACAACGCTACAATAATACAGGAGAACCCGCTGAACAGCATCCAGGCCATAAAAGAAGTACAACCACTCGGTAAAACCGGTACATACAACTGACTGCAAGACGCCAGCCCATGTTAACCGCTTGAAAGATAAGTTTGAGGCTACAAATTTCAAGTGGTGTTGATAATGTAAGTCCTCAAACTGTGCGAAATCGACTGCATGAGTACGGCCTACGAGCTCGATGCCCAATAAGGTGCCCACCGATACGTCACGGGAATCGCGCTCGTCGATATGAATGGTGTAGAGAACGCATAACATGGACCCAAGAACAATGGGGTAAAATTATGTTTTCCGATGAGTCGCGATTCGGGTTTAAGCCTGATACAAGAAGGGTGCGAGTGTATCGTCGGCCCGGAAATACTGAAAGGCTCAGGTGCGTTCAGGAAGTTCATCCATACAGTGGCTCAACAGTTATGTTATGGGCGGGTATTATGAAGAACAGACGAACTGACCTCGTTTTTATAAATGGAAACATGAATGCTGAAAATTACATTGAGGATATTCTCAGACCTTATGTCTACCCATTTGCACAAACCTTTGGCTCCGATTTTAGGCTAATGCATGACAATGCGCGTTCACATACAGCTCAGCGAACCAGTAAATACTTTGCAACGGAGAACATCCGGGTATTGCCCTGGCCTGCACAATCGCCAGATCTTAACCCCATCGAGCACGCATGGGACATGCTCCAGAGACGTGTTTTGAAGGACTTGGACGGAACGACAACAACCCAACAGCTGAAGGATTTGCTACAATTCTATTGGGAGCGAATACCGCAAGATGACATAAACAGTCTCATTAATTCAATGAATAATCGTTGCCGACAAGTTCTGAATAGCAGAGGAAACCATAATTTGTATTAAATTGTTCTATTCTTTCACAATAAATACATTTTCTTTAGAAATTTCATTTTGTAAAAAAAAGTTTAGTTTCTTATGTATCTTAGTTTCTACAGTATATTCTAATATTGTTCATTTCTGTTATTGAAAGAACTTATAAAGACAACAGCTGTTATTTTTACATCATAGAACCCTAAAGATATTATTTTAAAAATAAAATACAACGTTATAATGTGAAGAACCATCCTAAAATTTAAATTAGTACATGTTGCTTTGTTTTTTTTTTTGATGAGTGTATATGTATATATATATATATATACATTTTTTTTTTTAATATTAATTTTTTAAGGCAAACCTAATAATTTGTTATAATTATATGAATAACTTTATTATTATAATTATATTATTATAATTATATAAAGATATATTTTTTTATTTTTTTTAATTGTGAAAAAATTCTAATTTTGGGAGCCAAACCCGATAGACTATTTTAATTTTAAAATGTTTTTTAAAAACCGAGTTAGGCTCGATCGCCCAAGTACTAAAATCTCCATGTAAAAAAGTAAATGATTGAGACAAATGTTTTTTTTATTTTCGAAATAACTACGCTATTGACCCAGCAAGGTCTTAACAGCTTCACCGGACTACTAAGGCGAGCACTTAAGGCATTCAGCCGATTTTATTTTGGCAACCAGCTCAAGGGTGCACGGCACACCTCGGCTTGGCTGTTGCCTGTTGCATGCAAAATCGCGACCTATCTTAGCTAACCTAGCTAACTATTCATATATGTATGAGTTGTTGAAACGTATATGTGTACCAAGCATACACGCCTCAACAACTCCTCCATATATTTATTATCGGAAAATTGAGAGTTTTTCAGTTCAATAATGGGAAAAAAATGTAAACCCTTCCACTTTCATGTGTAAGCGTGTGGCGTGGACGTGTGTGGGGGTGATCGTGTAGTGTTGTACCGGTGATGTATATTTGTGTGTCACCGTATCGCGCAATTGAGACAAAAGACATTTGTGAGGACTTCAAAAGTATTATTAAAATACGGATTCAGTTGTTCAATTGTCATTTCACTTGATTACATGACAATGATAATATTCATTTGCTTGCTTTAATCCATAAGAACACTTGTACGAAGCCGAAACGAGCAACTAATAAATAATCAATTCTGATTCCACCAACTGTGCAATTAAAAAACAACTTTATCCCCTACAAAAGATTCTTAACCCTTTTTGAAATTGTACGGTTCAAAATAACTTATTTATGTACGCAAGTTTTTGTATTGTTTTTTTTTCAATTAGCGACTCACAATGACTTAACTATAGTGAATATGTAAATTATATTAAAATCACAAACAGCAGCACAACGATTAAACAATTTAATGAAACAAAATCATATGCAGTTGATCCTTTAACGCTGTCTGGTCAAGTACGAAAAATATTTTTATAAAATAAGAATTCGAACTAACGAAGCTACAACATAAAAAATATTGAAAACATCACATATAATTTGTTTAAGATATATTTTTCTGGTAATAATGGCGGCGATTATAAAAAAAGCACTGCAGGGTTACAACGTTTTGTTTGAAGAACTGCCTGGTAAGTAATAGAATCAATATTAGAAGATATATACTCAAAGACCATGTTATACTTTCCCCTTTGAATATATTATTTATTCTTTTAATATAACTAGTGGTTCAAATTGGAATTAGTTAATTATTCTTTTAAGTTGAAATACGATAGTGATTTTTTTGGTATGGAGTACGCCAACATTGTAGATTAATGTACGTAAGGTTCCTGAAGTATGAGGAATAAAGATTTATAAACAAAGTAGCTGTGCCCACGATTCCGTTCGCATAGAACCTAATATAAAAATAGTGACTAATAAACTCATCTCAATGTATTAAGACCATTTACATATCTACTTTTCTCTCGTACTAAAGTCATTACAATAACCTTTGATAGAGTG
The DNA here is from genome assembly GCA_014332785.1 of Antheraea mylitta. Taxonomy (NCBI): domain Eukaryota; kingdom Metazoa; phylum Arthropoda; class Insecta; order Lepidoptera; family Saturniidae; genus Antheraea; species Antheraea mylitta. The sequence continues at coordinate 3,838,974 of JACEII010000026.1, read as the reverse complement.
CACCGATTTTAATGAAACAAAAACTAAACGTTACTCGAGGATATACCTTATGATTTTATTGGTGAGGTTTTATCGTGAACGCAGAAAGATAGCAGTGATGCGTGCATGCAAACTGATAGGCAGACATTTCTAAAAATGGTTGGAATATATTGTATTGCTCATTCCTAGACACGTGCAACAAATTTTTGTACAATGTAAAAATAAAGCGTTGTTTGCAAAGTTTAAAAAATATCGAGAGAGAAAATTTAAGTCTCAGAAATTAAGCTAACTATACGTAAAAATTGTCGTGGTTACAACATAATTATAATAATAAAACTTCAGTCAAGACTCTTATATATATGCATAATAGTATTTAAACGACAACATAATATAAAAAATTTCACGGAAAAATGTAGAGCTTTTAAAAATATATAATAAATAATATTTGACTGTTGTAATTGGATCTTTTTTTTTTTTTGTTAAGACAAAGTGTTATGTAAAATGAAGTTAATTAAATATAATATTACACTTTTGAATTCGTGTTATTTGAAGGCGGATAATTATTCTTTGACAATTTTTATTTTAACAAGTTTGAAAGTTCTAACACGACGGCCATCAACTAGCTAGAACATTGAAATGATCGTATGAAACTTGTAATATAATTATGTACTCGGAAATGGCAGAAATAATGTATTGGAATATTGGTAACCAAAAAAATATGGATGTCTGTAAAGTCAGTTTACAGAGAATAATTTTAGAAGATAATGGCTCGGACGCATCGGCCGATGGAGTGAAGATCGATACATGCGTTACGAGTCGAACGCTTATTTCTATATCGTTTGCTCCGCGCTCTCGCTTGCACGCTCGGCTCAGCTCAGAGTCAAGCTGTTTCGTGCGAGCAACCGGCATTCATCGATGTATAAGACGTTATCACGTCAAAAACTAACAAAGCTAGCTGGCGAAAGGGGCATTAACTTTATGTTTATAACAGATCCATAGAGATTCTATTTTTTCTATTTCTTTACGGTTCCCAGAACGACCAATTTCTAACTTGTTCCTTGCCGATATTTGTAGACAAATTTTAATTTTCTTCATATTGTCCTGTGTTAATCGTGTCATTAATTTCTACATAACAGCTTTTTATTAAGTACTTTGTTCTTACAAACACTCGTTGCAATTTTAATTGTATGATTCAAAAATGAACACATGTGTAGCTTAGCATAGTTTAGCTAGGTCAGATCGGGTTATTTCCGGTAACAGCCCAAGCCGAGGTGTGCCGTGCACCCTTGAGCATGTTACTTAAACAAAATCGGCTGAGTGCCTTAAGCGCTCGCCTTAGTAGTCCGGTGAAGCTGTGAAGGCCTAGTAAGGCCAATAGCGTAGTCAGTTCGAGAAAAAAAAAACTCGTTACAAGTACAACCTTGATGTAAATGAAAACGGTCTTAACCTACGGGTTATAGTTTCTTATTGTAAACACAGTGTTCGCAATGTCGGCCTCTTTAATATTCCATGTACTTATGGACAGTATAAAATTTACAATGTAAATGTAATACGATTTATATGGAAATTTTATGTTCCTATATTGTAGTTGAAAAGTTTCATTTATTTTGTGGAATAAACAAAGAAACGTAAAAGACGAACTTTGCACTATTAACGAAATATTTGAAAACATTTGCAACCCTGTCTGTATATACATAAGATTCAAATTGTTTTGTCGGCCACTTATTCTACTAGTGTTACGCGGCACGCACCGATGACCTAGCACCCATTCGTCAATGCCGCAAAACAAACCTAGCCTCCACCTAATTGTATATATTTATGTAATAAAATAAATAAACAGTAATTATTTTATGGAACAAAATTCTAATGCTTTATCTTTTCATTATTCCATATCTGATTCCTGTCGTAATCTGTTCGTTTATGAATATAACTTAAACAAAACAATTCCGATGTTTCACACCTGCAATGCGTCCCGTGACGGCACAATTTTTTTTTTGTCGAGCAATTTAAATTTGTACTTATTTATTTTAACATATTTGTATAGAGATATCTTTTCTTCTTTCTAGAATAAATATAATGATACTATTTTAATAAGGATCGAAAAAACTAATTTCACCTAAATATATTGATTCAAGTACTTTATTATTTGAAAATTTAAATCAGAAATTACGCCTTTAAATTGTGACAGCGTTCATTACATACAATACAATAAATGCTATGAACTTCAATAAATACAATAGATACCTACGCTGACCCTATGGCACCAGTTTAATTTTTTGGAACGACGTTCATGAACGCGGCATACGGGTAGTGCGATTTTGTAGAAATCGTCACGTAACGAATATGCTGTGTATGTATCGAGCCTACTATGAGTAAATCAGTGATTTTATCACGTGACAACGACGTGATATAGCGTTCAGATATGTCATCTCCATACATTTTTCCGTTTTATATTTGTGTTAGTGATTGTAGATAAACAACTTGGTTAGGCCTCCAGCATACGAGCAAGTGAGGGCGCAATCGGATGAGCAACTCTCTCCCTCTCTTTTTTATATTATAGGAGGCAAACGAACAGGCGATTCATCTGATGTTAAGTGATCACCACCGTCCTTAGACTTTTGGGGGTGTAAGGGGTGTCGAGTAACATCTTAAGACTTGAGACACCCAAGCCAACCTCACCTGCACGTGGTGCACCCTGCTGAATAACGAACGAGGCAATGGCGCAAGCGGAGTGGTAGGGTTTTACAGCGCGACTGGGTCGCAACCACCATGTATAAGGCGAAAAAGCCCGTAATAGTGATTCGCTTCTACGGGTCGCGTTTCGGGATCAGCCTGTGCATATCCAGCTTATTACAGGCCGGCATGATAGTGGCGACCGGCGATGGACAGTGTGTCAATCGGTGGTCGCTATTATTTTTGGATTGTACTGTGCTTACCATCAGGCATAGTGCAGTCACTTTGCCGGGCTACAATAAAAAAAAAGACACTTGCAACATCAGGAGAGTCGCAAGTGCGTTGCCAGCCTGTGTTTAGAGGGAGAGGGAGAGGGGACGGGGAGGAGAGGAAGGGGAAGTGGGTATCCGGAGCTCTCACTGACCGAACGAAATGCAATAATGCAAGCACTGTTACTTTACGTCAGTTTTCTATGAAAAGTTGGCACTACCCCGGGTGAACCGACCCATTCATGCAAAAACCAATAGTAGCTTCAGCGTGGTTCTATCACCTATCTGTTCCTGTCACTTTTTATCATATAACCTCAACACATGGTTGTACAGACACGTGTAAATTTCGTGAAAACGTATTCGTAATTTGTGTTAGATAGATAGGATCAGACGTGAATATTTTACAATTTTAATTAAGTTTTGGAAAATGGAAACTGCAGCAAATCTCTGTAACATTATAGATTTAGAAAAGTTGATAAAATTGTGTAACTTGATATAAGTATTTACTATTTACTAGTGGGCGCCCAGTGGTCGACATTCGACCATAGTTAATTGATTTTTTAAAGTTTAAACTTTATTAGGGTTCATTTTTCAAAGGGTATACTTTTACAAACAAAGGTTTTCATAATGGCTACTCAGTTATTTGCCATTTGCCATGATCTTTAATTATATAAACATAAAAAAAATCTATGTATAAATGAAAATTGAAATTAATTATAAATTTGAAACAAAAACCATGTGGCAAAGCTCTCAAATTTTAAGTAAACATAACTTTACGAAAAAAAAAAAAATCTAATTTAATGAACTTCTAATGCATTTTAAACTTTAACTATGTCAAATTTCAAGTTCACATGTTCACGGGAAGTCGGTTAAAAAGGGGTACAAAGATTTTGCTTCACGTATTAATATATAGATATTTGTTTATTGTACATGTGATTTGAGTCTTTTTCATTTAGTCATTACCTTGATATACCATATAATTTACTATCTTGTATATCATTTTTAAGAATTAATATTTTCCTAAAAAATTGAATGAATCTTTCTCATGTAATTCGTTCCTTTAGATTATTTGCCTTCAAAAATAATATAAAATACATATAATAAGAATGTAAATCATACAATCAGTAAAAAGATTTATGGAGTAATGCATTCCCTTAAAAGGATGCAAAATTTTTTACCATTTTCATCCAAGAAAACACTTGTCAACTCGCTGTTACTTCCCATAATTGATTACGCTGATGTAACTTATCCAGACCTTACACAGGAGTTACTCAATAAACTCGATCGTCTGCTAAATTTGTGAATTCGTTACATTTTCGGGCTTCGTAAGTGCGATCATATTTCTCAATTTCGTGCGCAACTAAACTGGCTAGATATACGTTCACGTCGAAATGCTCACATATTGCATTTTCTCTATCGTGTCCTATTTGACCTTCGGTTTCCACAATGTCTCCAGGAACGATTCATTTTCCTAACGGCTCGTGATCTTCGTATCTTCGTTCGATATACACCAAAACTCTGGAGATACCTCAGCACAGATCTAATGTATATTCGAACTCCTTCACAATAACTGCCATACGATTATGGAACTCGTTACCGCGTCGACTTCAAGATATTGAAACTATAAATAACTTAAAATTCAATTACACCGACATTTAATTGAGAAACACGAGGCAGAGTGTTCATAATTTTGTAATGTATATTACTATCTTTGTTATTGTTATATATTTGTATATCTATGTGTGTATGTATATTTATGCTATATATATATTATTTTAATTTTCTTTTGCCTTTTATTGGCATTTTGGGGTGTAAGGGGTGTCGACTAACATCTTAAGACTTGAGACACCCAAGCCAACCTCACCTGCACGTGGTGCACCCTGCTGATCAACTAACGAGGCAATGGCGCAAGCGGGGTGGTAGGGTTTTACAGCCCGACTGGGTTGCAACCACCATGTATATGGCGAAAAAGCCCGTCATAGTGACTTGCTTCTGCGTGTCGCGTTTCGGGATCAGCCTGTGCATATCCAGTACCGGGTGACTTTCGTCATTATGGCCGGCATGACAGCGGCAACCGGCGATGGATAATCTGTCTATCGGTGGTTACCGATGTTTTTGGATTGTACTATGCTTAACATCAGGCACAGTGCAGTCACATTGTCGTGCATAAATAAAAAAAAACCGCACCAATAATATCATAAAGTGCATTCTAGAGAATAACTCTTTGTTTCATTAAAATGGGTCCACTTCATCAAGTTATTGTAATATTAATAACAACGCAGCGTGAGTACGAGAGAAAAGTAGATAAGTAAATGGACTTGATACATTCGGATCAATGTATCATTGTTTTTAGTTACATGTAATCACTATTTTTATTAGAAAATTATCCGATATGAAATACACATAAGAGTTGTTGTGGTAAATACCTCACATATATGTTCCAACAACTTATATATGTATGAATAGTTAGCTCAGATAGGTCGCGAATTGTACGTATCAGGCAGCAGCCCAAGCCGAGGTGTGCTGTGCACCTTTGAGCTAGTTGTCAAATAAAATCGGCTGAGTGCCTTAAACGCCCGCATTAGTAACCCGGTGAAGCTGGTGAGACCTTGCTAAATCAATAGCATAGGCAGTTCGAGAAAAAAAAAACACTATTTTTACATAAGATTTCACGCCGTCGAAGTTGCGGGCACAGCTAGTATAAAATAAAAATTGAATTATACAAATCTCATTTCGAATTACATTCGGAGATGAATAAAAAACGTGAGGAACATTATTTGACTACTCTTATTTTTTTTTAAATTATATATTATTAATTTATATATTTCATCAAAGGAAGTTCCCACGAAACACGATGCCAATTCAGATTGCAATCTCACTTTAAGTCCACATATTACTTTTAAAAATGTTTAGAACATAACTAGACTGTATTATTTATTGGTATGTATTTTTGGAGGTACTAGAGCCACGCTGAAGCTTTCACTGGTTTTAGCATGAATGAGTTGGCTCTCCTTGGGTAGTACAACCCTCTGATAGAAAACCGAGGTGAGGTACAGTGCTTACATTGTTGCGCTTCGTTCGGTCAATGAGAGCGCCGGAGGCCCACCTCCCCCTTTCCCTTCTACCTCCCCCCTTCCCCACCAACACAGGCTGGCAACGCACTTGCGACTCCTCTGGTGTTGCTAGTGTCTATGGAGGGTTGTGATCACTTATCATGAGGTGACCTATCTATTCGTTTGTTCCCTATGATATAAAAAAAATATATATTGTCATGAATTCACCGAAACAATTTAATTTTATTTAATTTAAAATGTGGTACTTAAAAATGATCTTTGAACTTTACCTGTCACAACATTTGCGAACAATAATCCTTTGTTCCTTTTCTAACTAGACATAATAATGTGAAATATCATTGAATACCCACTCTATTTAATTAATATTTAAGCGTGTCGACCTTAACCTTTGGGTTCGGCAGAAAATGTAAAATTTCGATAAAATCAATGTCTATTATTGATTAGAATTAGTTAAGTTAGTTGATTTAATCAAAAATACATTATATTTATCAATACTATCGCTTTTACTAGATGACAAACTTTTAATTCGACATAATTTTGATTAAATCTATAAGACTTGAGACACCCAAGTCAACCTCACCTGCACGTGGTGCACCCTGCTGAATAACGAACGAGGCAATGGCGCAAGCGGGGTGGTAGGGTTTTATAGCCCGACTGGGTCGCAACCACCATGCATATGGCGAAAAAGCCCGTAATAGTGATTCGCTTCTACGGGTCGCGTTTCGGGATCAGCCTGTGCATATCCAGCTTATTACAGGCCGGCATGATAGTGGCGACCGTCGATGGACAGTGTGTCAATCGGTGGTCGCTATTATTTTTGGATTGTACTGTGCTTACCATCAGGCATAGTGCAGTCACTTTGCCGTGCTACAATAAAAAATAAATAAATAACTAAATAAACTCTTTATAACGTCGTTCGTTATAACGAACAACTTTCTGTAACGTAGAAATTTGTTTAATTTAGTTGATTTACCCAACGCAACGTTAACGCCACTTTCATTCTCTATTACGGAGAAATATCTTCACATTTAGACATCAACAACATATTTAACAATTGTATTTTTAATCAGCTTACAAAACTAATCTTTTTTTTTATATCATATAGGAGGCAAACGAACATGTGGGTCACCTGTTGTTAAGCGATCACCGCCGTTCATAGACACTAGCAACCCCAGAGGAGTCGCAAGTACGTTGCGAGCCCGTATTTGAGGAATAGAGAGAAAGAGAGAAGAGTGGCGAGGGCAGGGGAGATGGGTCTCCGGGACTCTCACTGACCGAACGAAACGCAACAATGCAAGCACTGTTACTTCACGTCGGTTTTCTGTGAGAGAGTGGTGCTACCCCGGACGAGCCGACCCATTTATGTTGAAACCAATAATAGCTTCAGCGTGGCTCTACCACCTACTAATACTAATCTTTTAAGATACTAAGAAAGATACCTGAGATCATATAGAGCCGTCTCGTTTTAGATATTGTTAATTACCTTAACACGTGTGCAACTATTCTTAGAGTACATTGTATGTAGAAAATTTTGGTATCAGTTACTAAACACACCATCGTCACCGATCGTCTGTTGTAATTGTAGTAGTCCGATGTAGCTGAGTAGTCCGGTGAAGTTGTTAAGGCATTGTTAGGCCAACAGCGTAGTCAATTCGAGAAAAAAAAGTCGGTCGTAAACCAACTTTAAAACTGTAGAGATGGCCAAAAGAAAAGCATTAAAGGGTTGACGTCTTTTGTTAGTTTGAAATGTGCGATAAAAAAAGGAAAAAAGGAAAGTGATTTTGGAAGGCATTTAGGCCTCACTCTGTTTACAAAGACTTAAAACAAAGAATCAAATTTACAGGCGGAACTACAGGGATATATTACTAAAAATTTTGGAAGCCAAAATTCGACGACTTATATATGTATTTAGAATAATTTACCTATTGTTAGTAATAAAATTAGAAATTATTATAATTAGGTTTATTTATTCCCTTACCTCCGTACAATATCAAAAAAAAATTACTCAGTCACTTGAAATTCGTTATAAAGAGATTACGCTATATATAATCTACGAAGTTACAGATCATTTTTAAAAGATTTCGCATTACCTCAAATGTCACACTGATGAATCTATTTGTTACTAGTGGGCGCCTTGTGGTCGACATTCGACCATAGTTAATTGATTTTTTGAAGTTTGAACTTTATTAGAGATATTTTGTCAAAGGGTATACTTCTATAATCAAAGATTTTCAGCATGGCTACTCAGTTATTTGCCATTTGCCATGATCTTTATTATATAATCATTAAAAAATCTTTGTGTAAATTAAAATGAAAATTAATAATAAATTAGAAACAAAAATCACGTGGTAAAGCTCAAACTTTAACCAAACATAATTTTACGAAAATAAAGAAATTTATGGCAACCCATGACACAATTTTCAATTAATTTTACACGACACCATGGGGTGATATTACTGGGTGATATTGAATTAAATGTTTTCTGTTCATTATGGGAAATAGTGATATGCCCAGTATCATCGTTTGGAAAAGTAATGGATACACAATACAATCAAATGGTGAAACAAAGACAAAGACGTTTTTAATACTACCATTAGCTTTTGAAAACAAATTATTTTTTGTTGATACATGAGGTTGAATTGCAACATTGTAACCACGAAGGTCTAAGTCATGGATTACTTTTATGAACAAAATTCTTATTTTGATTATACAAAGTATTATTTGGCTTATTTTTTTATTAATTTATCATTTGAAGTGAGTTCCCCATAAAAAATAATAAACATTACAATAATAGTTATATTTTATAATATCATTGTTGAATGTAGGATGAAAAATGGTAATTGGAACGTAATAGTTAAAAATACATACAGTCGAGCATAGCAACCTCCTTCATAACCTCTTTTGAACTTCGTAATTATTGACGGCTGTCAAAATATCTTTTATATTGACATGTATGCATATGTTGTGTAAAATTCAAGTAGTAGTGTGAGTAGTGCATATTTTAATTAATTTATTGTACTTCTAATGCATTTCATATAAAATAAACAGCTTTCTGCACTTCTCCGCCATATAAACCTTAACTATGCCAAATTTCAAGTTCACCCGTTGACGGGAAAATGGGATAAAAAGGGACACAAAAAATTTGCTTTACGTATTAATATATAGATATTGGGCGCGTTCCGGGAAACGCTCAAAACACTCACAACGCCCTTTTCGCCGTTCCACTAGACAACCGCGAGCGTTGCGGTCGTGGCGAAAACGTCATTGATGACGTCATAACATACGCTCACGCGAAGCTCACGACGCCCCATGTCTAGACGTCGGTCGACGTGAGCGTTGTCAAAATTGGCGGGATTCTCAATAAAGATGGCGACCGTGAAAATGTCATTACTTGATACGGTATAGGATATTTATATTAAATAACATATTGTATTAAAATACGTAAATGAAATATGAAATGAAATACGTTAATAAAGTTTTGATAATTTTACTTCTTTTGAAAAATCTTGTGAATTCTAAAATTCAATTTAAAAATTAATTTATAATTATTTCATGGTAATTTAATATTTTTCATTTAACCAATAAGGTCATTTTTTATGTTTTTATGATAATTAAAATAAAAAAAATTGAATTATACATTGTTTCTTTAATATACTTAAATGAATTTCATAATTATATGAATTTACTGTTAAGACTTACAAAGTGTAACTTAACCTCTCAAAGTTTTTGTTTTATTTTTTCTAGATCGCCATTTTTATTATTTATCTGAACGCTCAAAACGTCCACAAATGCGTTCCACTAGCTCTTACGCTCGCGAGCTAGTAGAACGGGAAAACTCGCGGTCGTGAGCGTGAGCGTTGTGAGCTACTACCGGAACGCAGTGATTATGTGTTGTTTGTACTATGTCAATAAGTAGTTTTTGTATTGTGTTTTAAAATTAATCAAAAACCTCCTATAAAGTCACAAATGAAAAGATATATGTAATTCCATACAGAGTTAAGATAAAGGTTTAAAAGTTAAAGAGACTTAATAATGAATTTTTTTTATTGTTAAAATGGAAAAAGCTACTTGCATTACTGGCGATTTTATGTTTTTCTAACTTTTTTCAGATCCGAGAACAAAGGATTGGTTCCTTGTGGCAAAGCCGTATCAAGTTGTACTCATTTTATGCGTCTATTTGATGGTTGTCCTAAAGTGGGGTCCGAAGAATATGAGAAATCGACCCGCTTTTAATTTAGACAAGCTTCTTATAGTTTACAATACAGCACAAGTTGTCGCATGCAGCTATATATTCTTTCAGGTACATAAATAATATAGAACATAGAAAATTGTTTTTTTTTTTAATTAAATTAAACTTGATAAAACTTAATGTACAAAATTAGAAGTATTTTTTCGAAACCAATTTTGGGAACTGGAGCGATATTTTTTTATTTGTCTTTTACATCAAAAATTAGCTTAAAACACGCAAAAAATATACTACAACTTTTGAAATGGGCACTGCATTGGTTAAGAAGCTAGGTCGATTGATGTTCAAACATGTCGCACTGCACTGAGGTACGACGCTTGCCTCAGCAAGTTTTAGTTGCTAGATATCGCATTAAAATGCCCATATATCACCTCTGTTAAGTAATATTGAACTAAATATAATATAAATAAACAAGTATACAGCTAAATATAAATATCACTTTGCGTGAAGAATGATTTCTTATCAAATTAAGTCAGAGTTCCAGTTTTGTAATAATAATAATTTTATTTTTAAAAAGACCAATTATTTTTCTATATAACACACTGTATTTAATAGTTTATTGTATTTTTTTTAAATCCGAGTAACTATTTTCAAAAAATACGAATTTCAAATATGGCTGTTCTTTAGAAAACCATAACTTGACAAATAAACATGATAGAAAAAATATTTTGTTTATTTACATTTACACCTACTACAAATTCAATTAAGCCGAATACAAACGGATTTCAGAACCTCATCTTTTGTTTCTTTTTCGGTTTCACCTGAAATATCCCGTATGCGAATGAAACAAAATATATATTAAAATATTAAGTATCTGGGCGACCGAGCCTAGCTCGGTTCTTTAAAAAACATTTTTAAATTTAAATAAACTGTTAGGTTTGCCTCACAGATTTAGGCATTTTTTTTACAAAAAAAAAATTCTCTTTTACTGTCACACGGATTCGAACTGTAGTTAGACGAGTTTTCGAGGAAGCCGATTTCCATCTGAGCTAATTTTGTTATGACAGCGGCGGCGAAATTTACCTTTATATTCTAGCTATATTTTTTCATTGCCTGAAAACTCAGATAAAAAGTTTTCTACGAATGAAATCTAACTAGATCGATTTATCGTCCCCAAAACCACCTACATACTAAGTTTCACGGGAATTGCTGACTCCGTTTCCGAGATCCTGAATATATAACAATATAAAAATATACAAAAATTGCTCGTCTAAAGATATTAGATAGGTAAGAAAATGATAAAAATATCAGCTTAAGTACCTATTTCTTTTATTAAACAGCTTTTATTACATAATTCGTGTTTATAAAATAAATACTTCTAATATGTAACAAAATTCATTAATTTTTTTGTTATTTTATTCGATCAAATAAGAATTTTATCATTTTCCTGTAACATATGTACGAGCACAAACACACACTCATTAGTTTATATGTAGAGAAATATTGCAATATAAAATCATGTTTGAATTAAGCGTAAAATGTAGTCCGGTGAACCTTGCTGGATCAATAGCGTAGTCAGTTCGAAAAAAAAATTAAGCTCAAATATTTTTAAGAACTTTGAGGCTTCGGAGGTTGTCAAATTATATACCAAAATCTTTCTCAAGTTTCACTTTATCTAGTGGTGAAAAGTAAGTAGTTTTTGAGTTTCCATGAACAGACAGTCAAATAGACGTGGCAGAGAACTTTGCTTTATACTATGTACTGATTTTAAATAATTATTGTCATGTTTCATATAATTTATTTCAATACTTTCAGGGTATATATTGTGCGTGGGGATGGAATTACAAATGGATATGTGAACCCGTCGACTTTACGTATACACCGAATGCACTCTATATTGCACGTTTAACATATTATTATTTTATGCTGAAAATTATAGATCTGCTTGATACAGTGAGTGATGATATTAATTTAAATTCATATCAAATACTCTATGACCTTTCTGCTTTCAGCTTTTGTTATTTCCTAAAGAATTTTTTTTTTTTTAAACAAATCATATAAGCTAAGTTTTGCAATTTTTTTTAATACGCGACCAACAATCATATCAACCTGTAGGTTTTAGTCATTCTATCTTCACATGATTATAATATATTTAGATGAAAAACTTGGTGGTCTAGTAGTTCGCCCAGTGAAATATCAACCAGTTAGAAAATTTGTATGCACCAACGAATTTTGGTATTCGCGTACATTTACTTATTGAAATTGATAACAGTATCGGCTGACGGTGAATAAAAACATCGTAAAGAAACCTGAGCCTGAGATATATTCTTGTAGTATCAATATGTGTGATAGAACATAGAACCGTAGATTGCCCACAGTTCGAGATCGCCAATACGTCGTGGGTTGATGCAGTGATTGTATCCATGCCTTCCTGCCGAAAGAAGCATATGACCCTGTTGTTCTCTTACAGATGATGATGATGATGATGATGATGACTAGAAACTTGAGGTTTTTAGCATGATAGCGACAAATATTGATGATACTCCTGTCAGCCGATAGTTGGTGTTAATCTTATAATGAGGTTTATAATTGCAGAATATCAACTCAATACCCACAAGCCTTTTCCAATGTTGTTCCGTTGTCCCAAAACACTACTAGATATAAGCCTCTCCAAAAGTCACCGTAATGACCGATCTTGTACTGCTCGTATTCAGTGTCATCTCGCAACCTTCACAATCTGGTCGATCCATCTTGTTAGGGGTCACTATTTGCCACCCCACAAAATCGTACTACATTAACCAGTAATTCCGGGAGCTACATCGATGACTTTGATTATTCGGCAGATCTCTTCATTTCTGATTTGATAGTGAAGGAAAATAAGACTATTTGGAAGAAAAATCAAAACTCGCAAAAGGATTAAAAACTGCTTTGAAGCATTCTTAATTGATGATCCGCTCCTATTAGTCTTAGCCGCCGTGGGTTCATATCGCGCCTTCGCCCCCCGCGGGGGGGGGGGGGGGGGGGCTGGCCGTAGTCTCGCTCGCCTCCCGTAATAACGGCAGCGTCTTTCTTGTCTAGCCCACTCTCACCATTTGGGCTTCATCTTTAAAGTCTGGTGACTTGTTGGCTCTTCTTTTGTCTGTGGGCTGTCCTCTGCGCTTCCTGACTCTCCACTTTTTGGAGGGCATGCAGGGCTCTCAGGCATCTTACGACGGCTTCAAGAGTGTCTGCTTCGGCCAGGGTCTTTAAGAAGGCATTGCGGACAATCTGGATGGACCCCTCAGTCCCGGTCGGCTGCTGGCTGCTTTCGCGGGTCGTCTTAGGGCGGGTTTGGTTATTTTTAGTCTTAGCGTGATATTATATACCTTATAAACTATCTCGATAAGTGAGCTACATAACACTGAAAGAATTTTTCAAAACAGACCAGTAGTTCCTGAGATTAGCGCATTCAACCAAACAAACAAACCTTCAAGCTTTATTATAAAGAGTTATAGATGGCCAGTATACCATATAGACGTATACCTTCACTCTAGAAAAGGCGTGCGTTTACAAGCTTTTCATAATATTACTAAATTTAAATAAAATGTAAAAAAAATATTTCAGTAACTGTTCCTTTGCTCGCAGGTGTTCTTTGTGCTAAGGCATAAATTTAATCAAATATCATTTCTGCATCTATACCATCACACTGGAATGGTGGCGTTGATTTGGGGTGGAGTCACATATTTACCGGGTAAAAGTTTGATTACAATCATATATATGCATCGAAAGATTAAACATATTAAAATGTTACTGCTACAAAGAGTTTGCTGTAGCCTTGTACTTTGTATTAAAATAATCAGAGCTGCCTAGAAGACAACTCGCTTAACCATAGCCCGAAATGGATTAAAAAAAAACAATTGTTTCAACATAAGTAATGATCATTCAAATCTTTTCCAGATTTCTTATATATGGTTTCGTTAGAAAAATGGATCAACTATATTAATATTATAAGTGTTAGTAGAATTAACCTGAAAGGATGAAAGGAAAAAAATGGGAATTTAACTATATTTTATGATATGACTTATTGGAAGAACCATAAAACAAAATAGAAGCAAAATATATAATGACTCAATGAGTGCCCGGGGTCTTAGTGTAGTTTTTATACTATGTGTAAAGAATGTGGGTCTTTTGACATTAGGAAATAATTATAACAATTATGAATGTAGAATTATTAGCTATATCAATGTAGCTGTATTAATGTATTATACTGTATCGCGGATTTTAAACAGAGTTATAATTAAAATAATAATGTACTAGATAACAAAATAATCAAGATTTTTGTAATATTAATATTTATTTCGATTATTTATTTTTTATGTCATATAGGAGGCAAACGAGCATGCGGGTCACCTGTTTTTAAGCGATCACCGCCGTCCATAGACACCAGCAACCCCAGAGGAGTAGCAAGTGCGTTGCCAGCCTATGTTTGTGGGAATGGAGAGAAAGGAGGAGGAGAAGGAAGAGGAGAAGGGAGGGGAGGGGAGATGGGTCTCCGGCGCTCTCACTGACCGAACGAAACGCAACAATGTAAGCACTGTTACTTCATGTCGGTTTTCTGTGAGAGGGTGGTGCTACCTCGGACAAGCCGACCCATTCAAGCTGAACCCAATAATAGCTTCAGCGTGGCTCTATCACTACTAATAATTATGTACTTGTTTATATAAAAACTACAATTATACTACTCCTAGAAATTTAACTGAAAACACCCGATAGTATAGTTTTGTCTACATTTTTATTTGATCACTTTATTATTGAAAAACTGCTAAACAATCATTTTGTATACAGAAAATGAATAACAATTAAAAAAATAAATTATCTTTTCGCAGGCGGTCATGGAACATTGGTCGGTGTAATAAACTCCTTTGTGCATGCGGTCATGTATTCATATTATCTATTAACCGTTATTAAACCAAGTTACAAGCAATCATTTTGGTGGAAAAAGTATATAACACAGCTACAAATTGTAAGCAACGTATTAGAAACATCCTCGTTAAGTAATAACCTTCAATTCCATTGTACAACATAAGGGTGCTATAATTTTCAGTACCGTGTATCTGATTTATATATGATTTATTTACGATTTTATGAATTTTTACATTGAGCCATAATGACTTAGTCGTACTACATTCTAACTTCTGTATCCAATGATGTACGTCGGAATTCTTAAATTGAATGAATCTTGGATGAAAACATTCTATCGAAACCATAAAATGCTAATTGTCTAACATAATTGACAAATTTTAAGTAAAAAATCTCTCAGTAAGCACGTTTTGTCCAATGGCTTTATATATTTCAATAACTGTAATTAACAGTCGGACCGTTTTGTAGGCTTTGGATAAAACCTTATTGGTCATACCATTATCTAACACTAGTCTCTGCCCGCGACTTCGTTCGCGTGGAGTATATACACTAACACGCAGCAGTTCTCAAAAGAAAAAACATCCCGATTTTGAAACATTTTTCATCTGTGCTCAGCTCCTATTAGTCTTAGCGTGATGATATTTAGCTTATGACAATTCTCGATGAATGAACTATATAATACTGAAAGAATTATTCAAATCGGGTTGGTAGTTCCTGAGATTACCCCCTACAACGTCACAAACTCACAAACTTTACCTCTTTATAATATTAGTATAGATTACATAAGGGAAGTTTTTGGCGGAATCTTGAAATGTCGTGTAGTTGGATTTTGTATATATTATATTTTGTGTCTGTATAATAGTGGTGGTGTTTTACATAGTATAGTTTGATTATTGGGCACAAGTGAGGTGGATGAGAAGTAATACCACAAAGCGTGGATTCCAAGAGGGGCCATTTTTTTATAACATTGAAATAGTCGCAAGACACTTGTAATATAATTAATTACCTATTGGATAATGTCAGTAATAATTTACTGGAAGATTGATGGTTAAAAACTAAAACTGAATTAAAAAAAAACATCAATTCTCTCTGTTTAATATAACTTTTTAATTATTGTTGTCAATTTCAGTTACAATTCTTCTGGTGCGTGGTCCATATGGGATACATCGTCTTTAAACCCGACTGTGCGTATCCCCGTTGGGTAAGCGCGGTATTCCTTCCCCAAAACCTATTTATGTTGGTCCTATTCGTTGATTTCTACATCAAGACTTACGTGAAAAAACCGGTTTTGAAAAAGAATGAAAATACTAACAAGAACTGTAATCAGTGTATTGATAATAAACCGAACGACGCTTCATACGATAATGAGAACAGGAATAACATTTGTAAAGTTTTAAATATTAATAACGGTGTTGTGGAATATAATTTTGATAGTGACGAAAAAGATTATGATGTTTCCAATAGGCTTCATAAGAACAAGAATAGACAGTAACGCATGTTCAAAGCCCAGAACATACATGCTGGTTACATGCATAAAAGCATGCTAGTTACTGGTAAGAACAAGTTACTAGCATGTTTATAAAGCGTCTACCCGTAGGTCACATGCCAATACAAAACATACCAGAAGATCGCATCTGATTTGATTTTTTTCGCTCATGAAGAAGTGGGAAAGTCGTCTCGGATGCAAATGAATTCATTTTGTAACACGTCACTAACATGAAGAAACTTTATTCTAGAAACTAGTATAACACCTGAAAGCATGTATATCTGGGCTTCACAGAATGCCAGTAACTGGCATGCTGGTTAAAGGCATGTGTATTCTTGGCTTAAGAGGAATTATTTACAATTTAATAAAGCATTTCGTGTGTTTAATTATTTGAGTTTGTTTGTCAACAAAATAATATAAAGATAATATCAGGGTATATATTCTCTAGATACATCTGAGTATTAAGTCGTTTATAAACCATCCTTTACGAATAACTATTGGGAATAGTCATTGATATAATTTTGTTATTTTTAAGAAAGCTGTTTTGTATTAAACCTATTTTTTTTTTCGAAATGTCTACGCTATTGACCCAGCAAGGTCTTAACAGCTTCACCGGACTAAATCTATTAAACCTATTATTTTTTAATTTTGCCTTTAGTATTATATAATCCACTATTACCTACCAACGCAACATCTTCAATTACTTGATCAAATTATTTTTTTACAATTAAAATGTGTACTAGAAGCCGGACAAATGTATTCTCAATGAAGTTCAGTTAATTATATAAGAACGCAATTTAGAAGCGTATAAATATTATTTTAAGCATTAATCAATACAATAAAATAAATCATCTTGTAATTGCTTTATGTCCGTACATATAATAAGAATGTAAATCTAAAAACAGAGCGTGTTCACGCCCGTGCCCGCGTAACCACAGATCACGCCGCCATGGTCCGGGGGTAAATTTCGCTCCAGAACACCAGATTAGGCACCTCTCGGTAGCGGCTCAAGCCTAGGTCCATTCCCTCGGCGTGGAGCTCTTGAGTGCGCTGCTCGCGCGGTACACTGACACAAAACCTTACTTCACTGCTACAACATCACAGACATCACCTATAGACACGTATACGTTTACACGCTGTTTTTCTTTTTCAGAGAAATAAACGACAAAGAGTTCTACCCTTATTTTTCCCAATCCTATATAGTTTAGAGGAATTTTTCCGACACAAAATACATACAGGAGTTGTTGAGGCAGGCATGCTTGGTACACATGCATGTTTCAATAACTTATATACGTATATCTAGATAGCTTAGCTTAGGTTAGCTCAGATAGGTCGTGATTTTTACACAAAACAGGCACAGCCCAAGCCGAGGTGTGCCGTGTACCCTTGAGTTGGTCGTCTAAACAAGTCGATTGAGTGCCTTCAGCGCTTGCCTCAATAGTTCGGTGAAGCTGTGAAGACCTTTCCAGGTCAACAGCGAATACATTTCGAAAAAAAAAAAGCGTCGATAACATACGCTGCCACAATTATCCTTATCTTTATCGTGCAGCCAGTGCTGCACTAAACTATACCTATAACTATATTCTATACACATATTATTTTTATAGCAATAAATCGATCTAAATATTGAGTTAATAACTGAATTAGTGTGAAAGATGAAATTTGTACTTATTTATATCTAAATATAGTAATAATAAAATTACTGCTATTCTAACATGGGGTAAGATTACTTTTATTTTTATTTCCAAAAAATAGCATCAAGCACATTATTGTCAATACCAAAAATTTCTTTCAATAATAGTTCCATTTTAATAACGTTTCAAAGTTAGTGAAAAAAACATCCTAAAATTATTTAAAAATCAATATTTTTGTCTGTAAAGGTACGATATGCACAAATAAACGCAACTCTTATCGGCAGCCAGGTAGCCCGTTGTTCGGATGAATATAATATATAAAACTGGCTTGATTGATTCTTTCCAGTATGGCCTCTGCCTATGTAGGTAATTTCGCCAATATCAAGTGTGAAAAATACACGTTATAAATTTAATGCCAAATATTTAGTGTAACAACGTAGAATAATCTACAATAGAAACATATCAACATGGATGAATTACTAAAAGGTGCTATGTTGTGAGTAGTACAAAGATTATTTATAAAAATATTTTATAAATATATTTAAAATACGTTTTCGAAACACTTTATAACTCTTAAACAATAGTTTCAAGCAAGTGACAGTTGACGCTTCCGCGCGATGTTTGACACTTCGATACGGTGTTCATATATCTTTCTTTAATACAATGGAGTACAAAATGGTTTTAATACAAGTTGAAGATAGTTATGAGAAAGTAAGTGTTAGAGATGTTTATTTAGTTTCATGTAGGTTATTTTTTATCTTAATTGATCCTGGTAGATGATTTTTTTTTTCGAAATGCTACGCTATTAACCTAGCAAGGTCTTAACAGCTTCACCGGACTACAAACAACGGAGTGGTAGATGATGCTACGAACGGGTACTAGGCTTCTTTAAAAAAAAATCACATGTAATCTGGTAATGTTTCAGTTAATCCGTGGATAGTTTGGATTCACAATTGGAAACGGTAGTTGTGGCTGCAATCGGATATCAGTTATATTCAATTTTTCACGTTTACAAATACAATTGAAACCAGTGATAACCAATTTGTTGCAGATGAAGTTGCACGGTTCAGCTAGTATTGTATAAAGTTGGTGATGTTTTATGTAATATGGTTAGTTTATTATGCATAAGTGAAGTGAATGAAAAATAATACCACGGAGCATGCAATTCTAAGATGCCACAAAAACTCCATGGAAGGTTCTAACAAGGGAGCCACCATCATGTTAGAATGATGATTCATACGACGCTTGATATTGAAATGATCGTTCTACGCTTGTAATATTATTGACTACGTGACAATTGCAGTAATAATCTAAATGGTTGATTGCCAAAAATAAAGTAAAAAAAAAAATAAGTAATTATTTTTCAATACCTTATTTTCTGCTTTAAACTGGTAGAGGAATAGTGACCACAAAGTTTTTTTTTTTTCGTACTGACTATAGGCTGTTAGCCTGATGGGTCTTTATAGGTTTACCGGTTTTTTTTAGGCGAGCACTTAAAGCACTCACCCGTATAGCTATAGATACCAAAGTGGCCACACTTCGGGTCGGGCTGTTGCCTTAAAGGCAACATCGTGAATCTGACTAACCTATGCTAGGTAAACTAATCATTGGTGTAGTACGGTGAAGCTGTTAAGACCTTGCTAGGTCAATAGCATAGTCAGTTCGAGAAAAAAAAACTAATCATTACGTATTACAAAACAAAGTCCTCTACCACGTCTGTCTGTCTATCTGTCTGTCTGTCTGTCTGTTCACGATAAACTTAAAAACTAACAAACGGATTTCATTTTGGTACATATTTATACTTTTTTTATCATTATCACGCGTTTGTCGAGCTCGCTAGTATACTGATATTTTAAAGAGGTAAAATTTGTAAGTTTGGATCTTCGAGGTAACCTAATTACTTTCCGTTTTTGTAGACATCTATTTTCAATAATTAATCAGACTTTATCTATACACATCTATATATTTTTAGCAGAATCAATTAAATCGATCAAAAAAATAATTAAAACGTTTTAACTTCTATCAACTGTTTCAACAACATACTACGGAACAGAGCTATATATCGCACTCCAAGCAGATGGACCGACGCTCCGCACGAGTATGACCCACGTTCACGCTTCGCCATGCTTTTTACAGGCCAACTCCTCTGACATGTCAGGTCAGGTCAAGACCAGATCCTCAGACACGTCGGGACATGTCAGGTACAGTCCACCAAGAACAAATGCATCTTAGGTCATTAGCAACACCTCCGATACAGTCATTACTCAGTCAATAGCACGGAGAGTGGCTAAAAATATTATAAAAATGATATTTATGTATGTAATATCAAAATATTTTTTTTACTGATTGGATACGAAAGTATACATGTTTGTGATAAAAAAATGCAATTTTAAAATTTTTTGTCGGTCTGTCCGTCTCTTTGTTCCGGATAATCTCCGAAACGGCTGGACCGATTTTGGCGGAAATTTCACTGGCAGATAGCTAAAATTACAGCGGGTTACTTAGGCTACTCTAAATTAGACTAAATGTTAACCGCGGCTTTGTTTACAATGCTATCTCCATAACGGATAGAACGATTTTCACGGAACTTTCACCAACAGATAACGAACATCATAACATGTAATTTATTTTATTTTAATTTAGACTAACTGTTAACCGTAGTTTTACCCGTAGTACTGTCTCCAAAACGGTTAGACAGAACTTCACGAAACTTTCATTGGCAAATAACTGACGTTATAAAAAGTAATACAAGCAATTTCAGTTTATACTAGCTATAACCGTGGCAGCGACCGCAATATTATCTTCAAAACAGTTAGACAGATCTTCACAAAATTTTCACTGGCAAATACCTGACCTTATAAAAAGTAATTTAGGTTATTTTATTTTAAACTAGCTGTTAATTGTGTCTGTATGAAATTTATCAAGATTTTAACTCATTCTTTATTTTTAATTAGATAAATAATTAACAGCTTATTGTTTACAATTACATTATAATTATTAATAACTGTGAAGATAAAAGAGATCATCCTAATAAGACCTTAGACCGTAAACGTTTTCTGTGTGAAGGTGGTGCAACCCCTGACGAGTTGACCCATTCATGCTGAAACCAATAATAGCTTCAGTGTAGCTCTACCACCTACATAATATAACAATTAGTACTGAAGTTAATAATTACGTATCAAGACATACAGGGACTTCAACCACGATCAATATAGAGGGAAAGTACCTTAAATATGAGATATCACAGTGTTTATAGAAGTAGTTATTAATGAAATACACATAGAGTGTTCGCAGTACTACAAAAATAAACAGTTCGAGCAATTTATAATATGGGGCCTCGCAAATCATTAAAAACTAAGTTTTAGCAATTCGGTATTTTAACTCTGCTCTGCCAATATATTCTTGATAATTTAATGTATAAAATACCGACATTATCTACTAGAAATAATTAATTATTTATATTTATTAATTAATGCGTACAATGCAAGTTGTGTTTTACTTAAGAAATTTTACGACGTAGTCTTAAAGTAAGAATTTTTGTTTAGAATAAGCCGATGTAATAATTGTTGTAAACCAATTAAATAAATAAATAAAAAAACAATAACAAATTGGTCACTCGATGTTACAGGCTCACTAAGACTAGTTACAGTTTTTTAGGTAACAGTGATTGTTTTTATTTCGCAAGGTGAAATGGTAAAAATCTAAAAAAAATACGTTTAATACGTAAAATAACTTTTTAAGTAATGCAATTTTTGTACATTACCTAATTTACTTCTGTTGTGTATAAATGAAATAAAAAGATCTCTAAATGTACCACTCTTCGTATCGCCCTGAAAATTTAGGTATTATAATCTTAGATAAATCGATTGTTTCGCTCTCTCTGTTAATATTACCTATGTCACTATTGTTGGCTACTCCGAAAGACTCTATATAATCTTGAACGTTTCCTTTTACCTCTAAATATAATTCCTCAGCCTTATTAAACAAATCATTTATAAAATAATCTGTGTCCTTATATTGTATCGAATCTAACTCCTTAACTATATCGTTATGATTTGATATAAATGCCGACCACAACTTTTCTAAATTTTCTAGTCTAGCTTTAGAACAGTTCACCGTCTTTTTATCTTCGCTACATTTTTTGAAATTACTGTCAGCTTTGACAATACGTTCATATAAATCTTTTTGGAGTTTTATTATGCCTGCCATGACAATAAATATATGAGAAAAATGAATACCTCTGAATGCAGCTCAAAATACTATTCGAAGAAGTAACCCTCGCCCACGGTTTTGTTTCTTATCGATAGACACTAACTTTAGCCTGCACGTGGTAGGTACCTATATCGTGACCTTATCACCGAGCAGCCTCACACACGAATTTGTCTTACGCCAATTATTACCAACGTCGCTTCTTCTGATGTCTTTTATCTCCGCGACCTTACCGCCGAGTACCCTCGAACACTGTTCCGCCTGCCGTCGATGTGCTTCTCGATATCAGAGTCCGATGGTAGCACAGTCCTATTTCCCAATAGTATAGTTGGGCAAATAAGAACGCTTTTAGCATATATATCCGGCTGTCGAAGGACCAAATGCTTAATTTCGCAGGGTGAAATGGTAAAAATACGTTTCAACGAGATATAAAAACTGTATTGCCCTTTTTTCACATTTTTGACGATCACGATCTAAATAACAATTATTCTTTTCTTTATTTGTGACATCAACCATCTACTTTTTCACAATAACTAACAATGAGGTTGATG